>JAKELG010000510.1:0-24097 GCA_021527035.1 Lactarius vividus
CATACATATGATCCTCGTATTTATACTCGTACAGACTGTGATTTTCATAACTATTTTCTTGTGTGTCTAGAGGGACGCGTAAGTCCCATTGCTTTGCTGTTAGTGAGCTGTCTTTCCGAATTCTCTCCGTGCCGTGTCACATGTCACGTGATCGTGACATAGCCCCCTTACTAGACTCGTTCGTCCGCGAACGATGGTCTAACCGCTACGGTCGGCCGCTTCCCAGTCTACGTCGTAGGGGTAATCGTGATCGTCCGTGGGAATGTCCCGGATACGGGAACGGGGTCGGCGTTGTCGGGGACGTGGAGTAGGACCGAGGGCTCGAGTGGGAGATAGGGTGGAGCGTATCCATTCATGGGTACGGGTGCTGATAGAGGAGGCCGGGAAGATGGGGCAACCTCTGCCGTAGTGAGCGTGATGCAGTGAAATGGAGCAGTTACGTCGTCCGCGACAGTACTCGTGCGGACGGGAGCAAGATGTCTTGACGTGTCCGGCGTCGTGGCAATAACGACATCGACGCGCGTTAGCGGGAGGAGGAGGTGAGTTGTGTACGAGCGGGGGTTCGTGAGTGGTCGGGGTTTCCAGGGCGTTGGTCATACTTGCTTGCTCGTTCTGAGAGTTCCGAGTTGTTACTAGAGCGCTATTCCGATCTTGGATAAGACGTGGGCTCAACGAGGGGAGCGGGAGAGGAAAGGAGGTGGTTTCTAGACCCAGGAGTTCACGCCAGCAAAGGGCTTCGACATTACGAAACTCCCACTTCTGGGCCAGTCGAAGGATCTGGGCCCATTGGCGTACAGGAGCCTGGTAGACGGAGTACTGGGGGTTGTAGAATATCCAGAGGAAGCTGCGAAACTCCTGAAGAGTTACGTCCTGGGGTTCACAATAATACGGTCCACGCGATCCGTCGGGTTCTTCGCTGTCCACATCGATGGGGGTGTTCACAGTAATCCCAGAGATGTTCCAGAGTTTCCTGAAGTATTGAGATTCGCGTGTGAAGAAATAGCTGTGTACATGAAATGCCTTCCCGTCGATAACGAAGGTTGCGTCGGCCCCGGGTAATGCATAGATATATTGCCTTTGAGAGGTACTTGACTTTTGAGAGATAGTGGACGCTGGTGGTGGTTGTCCTTCGCCGTCCGTAGATTCCTTCTTGTCGTGAGAGATATTGATGTCTGTGTTGCTGGGGGGTTGTTCGGGGATGGGAGCGACAGGAGATAGATGGGTAAGGGATTCAGAAGCGTCGCTTGCTTTTCCTTTTTGTTTCTGAGAGCTGGTGAGGGGGGACGGAGAATCCATCTTTGATCTGGGTGGGGTGTGTCTTGTCCGGTGGGGAGATGGTGCCTTATATGCTTTTGAGCATCGTACAGATCCTATGGAGCGTGTTCGAGCTAAGGAGAGTCTGAGGCGTTGACGAGGCGTGGGGAGCGTGCGGCCGAGGATTGTTCTGTGAATATGTTTCAACTGTCTTAGTTCCTTCTTTCTCCTACGGGCGTCGCTTGGTTCTTCCTGGAACTCCTTCATATTCTCAGGGAAGCATTTCAGGAAGGTTCGTTTAGAAGCATAGAGGTATATCGTCTCGATGGGGCTTAGGGTACGTGCAGTCCGAGTTCGATTTCTGTGGTCTTCGTGAACCGATAGGCGTGTCCCGCCTGAGCATAAGTTCCGATATCGTAGGAATCTGATGAACGAGAGATGACACGGAATGGAAAAGTATGGTACTGAGGACGGGTGTCGAGGGTTTCGTGCGGTTTTCACCCCCTCTCTAGGGCGTTGTCGTCCGCGACAACGAGTCGCCGTAAGTTCCGTCATCCCTTCGGGGGAATCGACTGTGGGGGTCCGGAGTCGCAGAGCAAAAGTCGCGCGAGGCCGTTCCCGGGTTAGCAGGAGCAGAGTTGAAGGTTCAGTTGAGAGTCCTTCCGGGGCGCAATTCCGTACGAGAGTCATCCAAGCTGCGTGCAGGGCGAATATCCGGGACCGCGTTGACGAGACCGGGGGCACGAGTGCCGTTTCTGCAAAGGTCGACGCAACGTATACGTATCTGGTTTCGTTCAATACATCGCTTCCAACTGGAATAGTACGGATGCCGAGGCATAGTAGGATTCCCTTCCCTACTCGAAGGAGACGAGACGCAGCGACGTTGGGAAGGCCAACCCGCCGCCAGGTGTCGATTTCGGAAATTGCCTTCGTATCTTCGATTCTGTTTGCGATGTGGCGTTGTCTCTCTTGACAATGAAGTGGCGCGTGACCCGCCCCCTCGGGGCGATCGTCAGTAGAGGTCGTAACTAGCAGAGCAAGTGTGCGTATAGAAGTCGCATTAGCCCCTCCCCAGAGCAGCGAGAGCGGAGCGGAGAAGTCATCAGGGAGTCTGTGTAGAGCGTTATCCCGCCCAAGAGTCAGTCGTTCCAAGTGTGGTATAGTCCACCAGGCCATTGTCGGCGAGACCGCCGATGTTGCCTTAGTTTGTATCGTGATTGACGCATTGTATGCGGAATCAGTCTTGTTCGAGGTGTCTCCGTCGTTCAGGCTAGTATTCGTGGCAGAATATAGGTGTATTTCATCCCCTCCCCAACGGAGGCAGGGATCAGCGTGGTCAGAACCGTTGATTCGTCGCGGTATGTCGAACTCGGGGATTGCCGTCGGGTATTTGGCACTGCTTGCTATGTGTCGTCGTCTGACACGTGCTGTTCGACAGGTCTTCAGTCGCTGGTTACTCCTTATCCGTTCTTGCACCTGCTGTCGCCATATACCGATCGTGCATTTCCGTCCGGCCTGTTGGCGATGCTCTCGATACAACCGTTCCTGGAGGATGAATCGTCGTGGTTGGTTTCGACTAGGCAAGTGGACTTTCCGCTTGTTGCTCTTTGTGATCGATGGCATCGATTGGTCCGCCATGTTAGTCGTATCATTTTCTTCGAGTCGTACCGGCTCGTCTATCTCTAGCTCCGGGTAAGCGGCGATAACGTCTAGCAGTCGAGGATTCTCATCTAGCACGGCTCTTCGGTCTGCGTCTCCAGACGTGCACCCGTAACAGTCTACGTTTCGCTCGTGTCGGGGGTCCTGGTCTCTCTGCAGTGTGTCCTTCCGCGCCGCTAGCGACCCGTTTACTTCTTCTCGTAGGCTGCTTCCTAGACTGCTTTCCACTGACGAGACGTTCAATGTAGAGCAACTCTTTGATGTCGTTGAGTTGCCCGAGCTCGAACCTAGTATCGAGTCCTGGTTCTGTACGCTCCTGGGCGCTATCTGTGTCTTCATTGGTCGACATGCGACCGTTCCTTCCCGTGTCGGTCCGCATCTTACGGTCGTTGCGACCCGATCTGTCAGCGGCCCTGCACTCTCAGGACGTTTCATAGATCTCCCAGGGAAGTTTTTGATATCGACTGTCAAGTCGGTACTTCCTTTCGGTTCCGTTCGTATCTTCATTCGTGTCGACGTTTGCTCTACACACGTCCGATCGACATCCCTCCGAGTACGCGGAACCTGGTTGTCGTGAGGCGTCTGACGTTGGATGGATCGGTGTTTCTTAGTAGGGATGGCGTAGCTCCTGGGTACGTTCCTCTGCCTCCAGTCGTCTGGCGTAGAAACAGATTGACATCGTGGCGTTCCAGCGATGCGCGGAGAGCGCTTCATAACCGTGCAGCTCTCTCCAGGCTTTCGATTATCTCTAGTCCCTAGGGCTCCATCGCCCGCCGTAGCGGTGTTCTGTGTCGTATGTCTGTCTGTAGATCCTGTGGTCTCAGGACTTTCCGCCTCTGGGAAGGCTCGTAGATCGGTCTGAATTGCGTTAATCGTAAGCCCATCGTAGTCTTCATCTCCGCCCAACAGGAGTGTCGAAATTACTTCCTGTCGTTCGTCATAAGGTAGACCCAATATCCATCTGCGTAAATCTGCTATCGATGAGTCTTCGGGTTTTTCCTGAACTTCTGGAGCCGTCCTAACGGTGTTGACTTCCTGTTGTGGGCTTTGCTTTTTTGGACAGTCATATGCGAGATGCCCTCGCGCCATACATCGGAAACATCGTCCCTCCTGCTGGCACCTTGATTTTTCTTCAGAGGTCCGTAATCGTAACCATGCTGGCTTCTCAGGAGTCTCATAGACATTGTCGATGTCCATCGGACTCGTTCCATCCGTCCTTTGATAGTCCTCGCCCATCGGGAATGTTCTCTCGGGCTGTCTATCATCCACATCCATCCAGATCGTTCGATCGGTCTGCCCTTCTTCGACGAAGGGTGAGTCGGTTAGTTCCTCCTGGGTTCGGGAGCCTTCTTCAGGTAATATGTGTTCCCTGACTAACTTCATAGCTGTTCCCAAGTCGGTATGTGCGAGTGCATTCGCAATCGTGCGGAAACGTTGCGACTCTTCGCGCGCTCCCTCCTGCCATTCCGCCATTTTCCTGGGCATCATAGGTCTCTTTAAGCAACTGATCAGAAGCCCTTTCTTAAGGCCGCGCTTGAAGAACTCGATCGTTCCACTGGCGTCTGCGTCCCACCCTGCGGTCGTGGCGAGGTGGTCGAACGTCGAGATATACGTGTCGACGTCGTCCTTTTTCATCGTGAGAGTCATAAGTTTTTGCTGGGCGTTTTGCGCACTGAGTGTGTCAGTCCAAGCGTCTTTAAACGCCTTCTCGAACGTGGTCCACAGGCGTTCGTCTGTTTCGGCGGTACGAGGTACGTGAGTCGTAACACTTTCATCCAGATCTCGACTGATCCTGTCTGCCCAGTCGTCTGCGTCGGGCCCTCGTATGTAAGACAGCGCTAGGCCGACCCGGTAGAATGGTGAGATCATAAGTTCGTGATGACGATTGACCCTTCGGTACTGGTGGAATTCTCTTAGGAACTGAATGCTCTTCTGTCGGTCTCCAGCAAATACTTCCGGAGCTTGTCCATGTAAGTCGCCAGTTTCCGGGAGTATAGCCATAGTCGTAGCAGATGCCATAGATGGTATTGGTGCTGAAACGTGGGGTGAGTTCGGGGGGAGTTCCTAGACTTTTCTTTTGTCGGGATATCTGACGTGTTTGTCAGTCTTGCTTGCGTAGCCACGTCAAGCGTAGGGGTCTGGTTGTATGGTTCCTAGGGTTTTTCTGTGATTCGTAGACGTGTTTCTCCTCTTGCGATACAACGGGTTGCTCGAGGTGTTCTTGCGTGCTGCGACGCGTTCGTTCGTAAGGTCGGTGGGGCCTTAGTTCGGGACGATGAGCAACGTCGATCGCGTTGACTCCAAGATGGCTCCGCGGAAGTACTAAGCTGACTTCGCTGTCCGTGCCGGTTCGCAGTTCTTAGTTCGTAGGTCTTAGGTTCAATACCGCGCACAGCGAGTACGGGTCCAAGTGACTGTCTTAGATTCCTAAGGTCTTAGCCGCACAACGAGTGCGGGGGTCGGTGAGGTAGGTCTCAGCTTTTGTTACGTTCCGCGAGGAACGTTCAAAGGGGGCTCGAAGTTACGCCCTCGGGTGTAGGGCGGAACACGTGTGAACTCAGACAATGATCAAGCTTAGAGTTCGATGGATGATGCGACGGGCAGACGTCTTAAATCCACCAGGAGGATGTACGAGTAGAGAGGGTCGCCGCTTATGCACTCGCGATGAGAGCAATCAGGACTTGGATTCAACGGTAAACGAAGCTGAGACAAAGTATCTACATACATATGATCCTCGTATTTATACTCGTACAGACTGTGATTTTCATAACTATTTTCTTGTGTGTCTAGAGGGACGCGTAAGTCCCATTGCTTTGCTGTTAGTGAGCTGTCTTTCCGAATTCTCTCCGTGCCGTGTCACATGTCACGTGATCGTGACAGGAGGTGTGGAGCTGGTAGGTGAAATATTGAGGGCAATAGCTAGAACGGGAGTGGGGGGTCGAGACGGGACCACCGAGTACGGGGTTCGAGCTACGAAGGGGGTTGGGATTCCTTCTGACTGTGAAGGAATTGTGAGCCACTCGAGAATGATAGCAGATGGGGGGCGTGGGCGGTCGTTGGCTGGGACGGTGTCATGGGTAATGGGGGTTGACATGATGACTGTGGGTGAGGGGGTCGTCTTTGCCTCGTCCCTTTTTTATAAGTTTTGCCCTGCTCCATCGGCGGTGGGGTTGTGGCGATAGAAGTCGGCGATTGCGTCTGGTGCGTGTGTGACGTGGTCAGCTGGTTCCCACGTGCTGTCACTCATGGGGAAGCCCTTCCACTTGACTAGGAATTGGAGTTTGTGCCCTCGCCCATGGAGTCGCGATCCCATGACCTGCTCCACTTCAAATTCCTCCTCGCCGTCCACGAGTTCAGGGGGAGGGTGTGGAAAGTTCTTCCCATGCAGTTCCGTCTCCTTATATGGTGTAAGGAGGTTCGCATGGAATACTGGGTGTATCTTCCACGTGCTTGGCAGCTCCAACTTGTATGTCACTCCCAATAAGGCCTTCTTAATTCGGAAAGGCCTGTGACGTTTCAGGGCGAGTTTCGCGGTGGGGTAAAAGGTTTTGAGGTTTGTTCCTTCTAGCCAGACCTGGGCCCCCTCGGCGTAGGGGATAAAGCGGCTTCTTCCCCTTTTCGCCATGAGATTTTGCGCATGTTTGATGCAATCTTGCGCATGTTGTCGTCTCGTGGTCATTTCGTCTAGGCGTTGGTCGACCGATGGTGTGGGGGTGGATTTCGGAACCCAGTTGGTTCGCGGTTCCCATCCCATAATGAGTGAGAATGGGGAGTGCTTCGTTGTAGCATTCGGCCAAGAGTTGTGTGCAAACTGTGCCACTGGGAGAGCTTCCGCCCAGTTATCCTGTTGCACGTTGCTCCAATGGCACAGGTATTGCTCCAGCCATTGGTTGGTGCGTTCCGATTGGCCGTCTGTTTGGGGGTGATATGCGGTGGAGATGTTTTGTTGTATTCCGAGTGTGCTGCACAATCCCTTCATAAATGCGGATGTGAATCGTGGGTCTCGGTCTGTGATGAGTCTGCGTGGTATCCCATAGTGCGGATAGACGTGTTGGAGATAGAGTCGAGCTACCCCCTCGGCGGTGATGGTTTCGTGACAGGGTATGAAGATTGCCGCTTTCGAACAGTCATGGTCGGTAATCGTGAGGATGGAGTCAAATCCTTGTGATGGCGGTAGTTTTGTAATAAAGTCCATGGCAACAACTTCAAATGGCTCTGCTTCGGGGTTGATTTTGTTGGCCTGACATACGGCGCATCCTTTAACATATTCCTCGACGTCCTCTTATATGGTGGGCCACCAGTAGTCGCGTCGTATTAGTTCGCATGTGTTGGCAATTCCAGGGTGGCCCATGCTTGGAGAGTCGTGAAAGAAGGAGATTACCCCCCGCTTAAGATCGTTGTCCCCGACAACGACTAACGCATCGTCCTTCCACCACAGACCATCGTGCTGTTTGAGGTTGTGGTGTTCGGCCCATTGTGCTGCCTTTTCCTTGCCAGCATTCTGGGCCACCTTGGACCAGATGTCCATATCACATATTGACATTTGGGTGGCTCGGATAAACCTTTCGGCCGGTAGGACAATGACATCAGTGTTGTCCCCTTTGCCGGACTCGTAGTCTGACCGCCTGGACAGGGCGTCTGCGCACGCGTTCTTCGTTCCTGCTACATGCCTCAGAATAAAGTCGTATTCTGATAGCTCCAGGAATTCCTGCGTGATCCTCCGGTTGATCTTCCGGGGTTCCTTCCAATATTGGAGGTTGGCGTGGTCGGTGTGGATGATGATTTTGTGAGGAGATCCCACAAGGTACGTTCTCCATGCCCGCAGTGCTTTAACCATGGCTAGTAATTCTCGGTCGTAAATGTCGTAGTTTCATTCCGTCTCCGTGAATGATTCGGAGTGGAACACTACAGGGTGGAACTTGTTGTCGGCGCCTAGCTGATTCAGCACTGCTCCGACCGCGACATTTGATGCGTCAACCTCCAACTCGAATGGCTTGGTAAGGTCTGGGAATAGGAGTACTGGTTCTTCGCATATGCGTCTTTTGATGTCTTCAAAGGCATTCTGTTGCGTGTCACCCCAATGCCATTGGGCCTCCTTCTTTGTTAGATCGTGAAGGGGTCGGGCAAGTTGGAAGAATCCTCGTATGAATCTTCGGTAGAAGTTGCAGAATCCTAAGAACGCGCAGACTTCCTTGAGGCTTTTCGGGGGTTGCCATTCTCGGATCCCTCGAACTTTAATGGGGTCCATCCGTAACCGCCCGTGGCCAATGATGAGACCTAAGTACTCCGTTTCATAGACTTCGAACTCGCACTTCTCTGGTTTTACGTAGAGGTCGTGTTCTTCGCAAAGTCGTAGTACTTCATGAAGGACCTTCCGATGATGGCTTTTGTCGTCTGCAGTGGCAACGAGGATATCATCCATGTAGACAACGACCTCATTTGTCAGGATGAGGTCGCGGAATATGGTATCCATCATTGTTTGGAAGGTGGACGGGGAGTTGGTGAGGCTGAAGAACATGACGTGTGGTTCAAATAGGCCTTGGTTGGTTTTGAACGCCGCCTTCCATTCATCTCCTTCCTGAATGCGGACGTTATTGTACCCCCATCGGATGTCCAATTTCGAGTAGAGCCGTGCGAGTCGGATGCGATCGACAAGTTCGGTGTTACGTTTCGTCTGTGGACTGCCCGGCCCGGTTGTGGACTCTGACGTATTCGCGATGACTCGGTATGTCAGGAGTAATATGTCATGGACTTCGGATCTTGTTACCTCGTGTCCCGGCTGACTGATGACTTCTATTGTTGTACGAGATGTGGCTTACTATGCTGACTGATGTTCTCTATTGTTGTACGCGACTCGGATTACGATGACGACTGCACATTCTATTATTAGTTTACGCTACTTACACTATTGGCTCAGTACGAGTTTGAGCGGAGCTAGAACTGGCTCCCTTACTTGTATTTAAGATCACAGTAGTACGGACCAGGATCCCCATCTTGGTCTTCTTCCAATACCACTTTTCACTCGTCTTCTGTGCTAGGGACTTACAGAAGTCCCTAAGTGAGCTAGCTCCGGCATATCCCTTTGTGACCAAGGGGGATCCCCGTGACTTTGTCTCCAGTTCCTCCGTGAGTGGTAGACATGCCTGTCGAGCAATACCCACCAAACACCACGTGCCACTTAGTCTTCGAATACCTCAACTCGCGTACCGCTCGACCCACCCACTGCTATTACATTGTCGACAACCCTCAGTGGAGATATATATGCAAAGTCCCCAGTCCACCTCCCAACGTTCCCGTCGAAGAGACTCTCTATACGTACAGAGATTCCACAGGCACGTATTGGCCTCATCCCGCAGTCTTCCCAGGATCCTCGGATAACCACAGATTCTATCCGCGAGGGAACCCACATTACAACAGCGCCTAAGTCAGGCAGATGTCTGTGGTAGACGTTACATTCGGGAATAAGCGGGAGGGGGTAATGATTTTTCATAGTGAGTTCGTTGAGGCGTCGATAGTCCTGTACCGGACGTAGCTTCCCGTCCTTCTTTTTGATGAAGAAGAATGGTGACGCGTAGGCGGATTTTGAAGGGCGAATATACCCCTTTTCAAGTTGTTCGTTCAGGAAGGCCGTGAGTGCCTCTCCTTCATTTGCGGTGAGGGGATACACCTTGCAATCGAGCGCCGCGGGCGCATCGGGGAGTAATTCAATGGCGTGGTCCCATATATGGGATGGGGGAAATTGGTGTGACGCCTCTTTGCTAAACACCTTTCGGTGCGACCAGTATTCCGGAGGAACCATTTCCTCGAACGTTTGAACCTGTCGTTTTGCCGCTTCTTGCTGCGCGAGTTCTGATGCTGTTGTCGTTTTTTGCAGGAAGGCAATTCTTGGCTCTGGTTCTTCATTCACAACCTGCTCCCATGCCTCCTCGTCGAGCCCATATGCCTGGATAGCTCTGATAGCGGCTTCCACGGGCATGGCATCACTCTGGAGATTTAGGCTGGAGATTACAACCGGTTGGAAATTTTCGTTCAACGTGGCATTCCTCCATTCTATCTCAGGCTCGAAGGCCGAGAACCAGGGGTAGCCCAAGATCGCTTCATCCTTTCCTAGGTTGGTAACCAGGAAACGAAGCGTCTTTGTGCACTCACCAGTCCGCACCGCTAAATCGGTGTACTGGGTTATCGCGCCGTCTCGGTTGTAAGTCCCGTCGACGTTCCATATAGTGATGGGAGTAGAGACGGGCCGGGTTCCGAGATGCATTCGTTTGAGCAGCTCCGAACAAATAAAATTGTTGGTTGCTCCGGAGTCCAACAGGACCTGTCGTTCGGCCGTTGCGTTTGCAGATTTGAAAAGAACTGGGATTTGCATAGATCGATATCTGCTATAGTACACATGTAACGCCTTTGCCCAGGCCGACAGGTTTAGGCGTTCGGAAAATCCTTTCCTCCAAAAAGCTTCTCCACCAAGAGGTCCCGCACCTCTTTTGGTTGAGCGGCCAGCGCTGCGATCTGAGCGTCAGCCGCTTCGTCATTCGACAGTACACGGTTTGCTGATATGGCGACTCGAGTAACGAGGGGGGGAGGCGATACTGCGGGGGTAGTGGGGATGGAAGGAGGCGCTCCTCCGTCGCTTGTGGTCTGAGCAGCGCGAGTGCCTTTTTGTGGGCAATTACGTGACACATGACCCTTTTCTCCACATCGGAAACATCTCCCCTCCGCGACCATCCTTTGCTTTTCAGTGTCTGTGAGGGTGGCACGGGCTCTAGTGCGGCTAATATCCATGGTGTTTGGGTCACACGCCTTGTTAAGGGCTTGGACCCACTGGTCTCGGGTGTGACCTCCCCGTTTCTCGTTTTGTCGGTTGCGCGTGAGGCGAGGCTTTAGCATAAGATATTCAGCTTGCTGAAGCCGTGCCGCGTCTTTCCACTGATCCCACATAACTGGGTGTTGGAAGCGTATAGCATTGATTACGAGGTTGTCAGGAAGTCCCGCTTGGAATTTTTCGATGACATTAGCTTCGTCTGGATTGTAGCCGGCTTTTGTCGTGAGGTTTTGGAATTTGGCAATATACGTGTCGATGTCTTCGCCAATCATCTTTAACTTATCAATGTCTTGGCGCGCTCTGGTTCGTTCGGTGGTGTCGGTGTAGGCGTTCGTGAACCGGTCAAGGACCGTGTTCCATAAGTTTTCTTCGTTGTGCAGTACTCCTCCTGCTATCTGGTTGTCTAGCCACGCCATTTGCTCATCTACCCAATCGTCCACCAGATGTCCCCTCATATAGGAGAGGAAAGTCATGGCTTGCGAATAGGGTACCGTGAGCTGGTCCACGGTTGGGTTCATTCCTCGATAAATTCGAAAGGATCGAAGAAAGTTTCGGCTCTCCTCTCGATTCCCATCGAAGATTGGTGGTGGGTTGCCCCCAAGTTTGCCCCCTCCCGGTGCAGGTATCGCCCCGGCTGGGCCCACGGGGAACGCACCTCCTCCGGGGGCTCCTCCACCGGGGGCTCCGCCACCCGGACCACCTCCGCCGCCACCAGGGGCACCGCCACCCAGTGGGCCTCCACCGCTACCATGTATGCTTCCACCAGGTCCAGCAGTTGGGCCACTGCTCGGCCCCATCGTCGGCTGGGTGCTAGAGCTATGAGTCGCTCCTGTAACGCTACCACCGCGTTTAGTTCGACTTGAACTCGGATGAGGGCGTTCACGACTTAGCTGGTCGGGACTGCGTATGCAACGTCTCGGTGATTCCATAGAATACGACTAAGGCGATCCACAAGATGTGCCCCAATAGTACTAAGGCAACTCCGGTCTGATGTACCGAAAGGGCCAGGGTCTTAGACTCGAAGGTCAAGACAACAAGATAAGCGGTATCGGAGACAAGAGGGATTCCTCAAAGTCCCTTTAGAAGACGAGTAATGAAGTGGTATTGAGAAGAAGACCAAGATAGCGCATCTTGGTCTTCGCAGCCCACTATTTATACAGATTGCAGAGGTAGCTTTGAAGCTCCTCTCGAACGTAACGACTACTAGCAGTAATAGCTCGAACCCTACTACTGCTGTACTAGTAATGAGTCATGTCAACAATCATATGCTAACACGACTTGCTGACTGATGCTACTGTCCATGACTAATCTCTACTTACTACCGTAGTCATAACCGTATAGTAAGCGTCCGTATTCCCCTTTCGTACCGTATAATGAGTCCTTGAAGTCCGTCCGCGACAGCTCCGCTCGTCTGAGCAGCCGATTGACCTCCTGTAGCATGTGATCCTCCACCGCCCGAGCCGGAGGCTCCTGTGGTAGTAAGGCTGGTGGTGACCTGAGTGTTGGTGGCCATCTGTGGCTGTACTGGGGTAAGGGTGGTTGATTCGTCTGGGTCGATGTTGATTCCTGTGATGTTGGTTGACCCGAGGGGTCCTGCGCCGAATTGTGGAGGGACAGGTTTGTAAGCGTACCACCTTCCTTGCTTAGGGTCGTAGTCAATGTAAGCCCAGAGGCGAAGGTTGTCGAGGTAGTGAACTTGGTGGTATTCTTGGTTCTTGGCGTCAAAGATGAAGTACCCCTCTTGATTCTTAATTTCTTCCCAGATTACTGAGCCCTTTTCGTGGCTGGAGAGTTCGTCGGTTGAATACCGATCGATGTACTGCTGCTGAAATTTCGTGCGACTCCTACTAGTCGCCAGGGTTGCGAGACTTGACTTAATGTAACGTTACCACAGGAACGTTATGTGCGATGTGCACGTCACTAAGTCGTTCAAGCCGAGGTAACGGGATGCGAGGTAGTTGGTTAAGACCAAGTCCGATGATGAATAAGCACCACATGGTCTCCTCAGACACGTGGGTGGTAGTCGAGAGTTCTGGGGTTCAAGCGCAAAGGCGAACCAA
Source organism: Lactarius vividus (assembly GCA_021527035.1). Lineage (NCBI taxonomy): Eukaryota > Fungi > Basidiomycota > Agaricomycetes > Russulales > Russulaceae > Lactarius > Lactarius vividus. The sequence continues at coordinate 12,796 of JAKELG010000510.1, forward strand.
AGTCGTGCTCAAGCGAAACGGCGAGCGTATAGATCGTTCGTGGATTGACAATGATGTGGTATTACACAAGAAGTCAAGTCTACCGTACAAGCTAGGTAGTGTGCGACTTATATACTAGTACAGGATGTTTGTACGCAACAAACATATGGCGCGATGTGTGGAGTCCTAAGTAAAAGCAGAACAAAGGCGGAACCATAGTAGGGAACATGGTGATTGCACGGGGTCATGCGGGAGTCAGCTGAGACCGGAGCGCCGTGAACTTTGATATACAAGGAAGGGGACATGAGGGCGTATCGTGCGGCGAGGAGATCATGGGAAACAATTGGGCGCGTGATGGGTTATGGGTGTAACAAGGTGGGGTACGGGAATAAGAAGTAAGGAACGGAAGCGTCCACGGAAAAAGGAGAAAGAATCGTAACAAGAAGACATCTTCGCAAGAACAACAACAGTACAAGCAACGCAAGACCCTCCTCAAACGGAAATGACGCTACACTACTGGATAGACCCCCACCAGTTAAAATTCGTTGATGGAGCATGGTATCGACAAGGGAAGTACGTAATCACCGGCCCATTGAATGAAAAATGAAAACTCATTGCCACACACCATGATCCACCGGTACACGGACACCCCAGGATCACACAAACCATGAGACTGGTAGAGTGAAGATACTGGTGGCCAGAATTGAAACAAGACGTCCGAAATTACGTACAAGGCTGCGCCGAATGCCAAAGACACAAAGTCAACACACGACCCACGAAAGCCCCTTTGGTACCTATCACACCCAAGGAAGATGCACTCCCATTTGAAACCATCGCCCTCGACTTCATCACAAAACTCCCCGTGTCACAAGGGTACAACACTATCCTGACCATAACAGATCACAACTGTAGTAAGGCTTTGGTATTCATTCCCTGCAATGAAGAGATCATGGCGGAAGAAACTGCCGGGCTCTATGCCACTCACGTCTTCAAATGGTTTGGACTACCGTCAAAAATCATCAGTGATCGAGACCCCCGTTTCGTGTCAAAGTTCACCAGGGAATTATGCCGAGTCCTGGGAATACAACAAAACATCTCGATGGCCTACCACCCCCAAACAGATGGACAATCGGAGAGGACCAATCAATGGCTGGAGCAATATCTCCGATTCTGGACCAATGAGCGCCAAGATAACTGGGCGGACTTCCTACCTGTAGCGAAATTCACACATAACAACTGGCCCCACGAGGCAACAAGGAAGTCTCCGTTCTCACTCCTCATGGGATATGACCCACGCACTGATTGGCTCGATAAGCCGTCCCCTATTCCACAGATCACCATGAGGCTTGAACAGTTTCAAGAAGCCCGAAGAGAAGCTCGCGACCTTATCAAAAAGGCACAGTCCATGTGGATCAAACATCGAGACACTCCCAGATTCCAAATAGGGGATTACATATGGCTAGAAGGGCGACATCTGAGGACCAATCAACCCACGCCTAAGTTGGCAGCGCGACGACACGGACCTTTCAAAATAACACGAGTTCTATCACCAGTCAATTATCAATTGGAGCTTCCCACACAATGGAGCATACACCCCGTGTTTCACATTGATCTTCTCACCCCCTACCGTGAGACACTGATGCATGGAGAAAATTTCCAGCGCCCGACTCCAGATTTGGTAGATAACAAAGAAGAATACGAGGTCGAAAAGATACTAGACCATCGGTACTTCGGCAGGGGTAAGCACCTTCAGTACTTGATCAAATGGAAGGGGTACCCCGACTCAGAGAATCAGTGGGTCAACAAGGATGATGTGTTCGCAGATGAAGCACTAGCTGAGTATCAACAATTAAATCCCCAAACGACGCGAGACTTAAAAGCCAGAAAGATATTGTCTAAGCTCTCACCATCCTTCTCCATCCATCACTCTGGCTTCCTCTCTTCCATACTCGCAACAATGTCCGTTCCCTCTGCCGCCGACGCCATCGCTCGTGTTGCCTCAAACACGGGCCCCCTCACCAGCCAAGAGCTCATCGCAGCCCTGCAAAGCCTCGTCCCCGCTGAGCACACCCCCGACACCAGTAACGTCGCCAGCTGGTGGCTTGTCACTGAAGACAGGCAAAGACTCAACACCGTCCCTCTTACGATGCCCGAAGTTGATAGGCTTTGCGCAGCTCTCTGCGACGACGAGGGCTCCCCATCTCGACCTCTCCTGGTCCGAGTGGAGCAATGGACTGAGGAGCCCGTCGCCGGCGACATTACGATGGCAAGAATGGAAATGGGAGGAGAAGTGGCAGCAAGTAGCAGAGGACTGGAGGAGGGAACAGCTTCAGAGGGTGACCGAACGGTGGTCAGAGATGATGGAGTGGTGGAAGCAAGGAGCAGTAGAGCGGATGAGACAATATTGGAGCAGGCGCGAGGCAGCCTCCAAGACTATTACCCAGATGAGCACCCGCTCATCGTCACTGCCACCAATACTGACGACCCCCGCGAAACTCCCTACACATGTGACACCACTGGACGCCCGCTCTACCGAGGAGGAGTTCGAGCTGACGCTCCTCCCCTGTTCCCATTGCTCCAACTCCGACACCGCGCCTTAGGGCCCCCTCCTCACGGTTACAAGTACAACTGAGGGGAGGACTTCATTCACTACCCCATCACTGATGGACAGGGACGTACCCAACAGGCCACCTATGTCCAAGTCATCATGAACGTGGACCCGATAGTGCTGGGGTTGGTGGAGGACAGTGAGAAGGTATACTCCAAGCCGTTGTACGCTGAGCCGCAGGTCAGGGCCCGAGGTAAGCCCCACTACCCTCAAGAGGACCTGATGGTCTTCGCCGGTGGGTATCACGACCGCCCTTGCTTTGATCACACCCTCGAGGAGCTGCACGATGTGAGTCTCCGGGCCGAGATCCATCGGTACCGGTCCTACATGTACGATGCAGAGCGCATGGAGCAGTGGCTCCATCAGCTGGCCGCCGCATTGGGAGGCATCAAGGGCGAGCTGGCACGCAGCAAGTTTCGCCTCGAGATGGCCAACACGTTGGATCGATGTCACGGATGCGTTCATTTTCACCTTTTGTGGATCATGTGACCTGCCATCACGTTCTCTAGTTAGTCACGTGAAATATTGTGCACTTTTTGTCACGTGACCATGGGAAAGTATATCCTCATACAGGACATCCCTTTATGGTCATGCTCTATATACGGACAGACTCCGTTGATTGGTAGATAAGGATAGAACCTTCTAGTACACTCTAGAATACACTTAGTAGGCATGTATTATGCGCTGTATTAGGTTTTACTCAGCGACACGTCATATGTAGTCAGCCTTGATGACAGTGCATCAGTCAGCACTAAAGATAAGGCTATTAATAGACACGACGCGTCAGCTCTTTAGTCATAGTTGATTACTTTACACTTAGTAACAGTGTTCAAGCTCTGACTTAATCACAGCCGCAGTAGATACTTAAGCTTGCCTGTAGCGTCCTGAGTGGAACCAACTTGTCCTCTTGGTTCTTCACTCAGGTGCGCATTTCATCTGTACTTCCTTACCATCTACCAATCTAACTTGTCCTCTTGGTTCTTCACTCAGCCTACCGCCGTGTGACACTGCGTGCTTTGACCTTGAATAAAGGTCTATCAGTGTACGCCTGCTCCACGTCGACTGTAGGTCTAGCGCATGATTTATCTCCGCGCCAAGCTTGAGTCTCACCCATAGCAGTTCACTCCTCTTTCACTTGGCTTGGCGTAGCGCGATTGTCATACCGCTACATTAGGACAAGTTCCTTCACACTCCTGAGCCCTTCATCGCTCACCAGTCGTTTGATCCCTTCTAGGTGGTTGACGTCCACCAGTCCTTTGTGCATTCTACCTCATTCTCTGCCTGGGGAAGTCCATAAGCAGAATCCATGCATTTGTGGTGCAGTTGTAGTATCCGTAAAGTCAGTATACACTGTGCTTGCCTTTATTGGGTCTATCTGGTCACAGTAGACTGCTCTGGGCACCACTTGCAGAACTGGTCACCACGCCAGATAAGCTGCAAGTTGACATTGAGCCGGCCAGGTTTATCCTGCGACAGCTGTACACGTACCAACCAGAAGAGCTTGAGAGCACTTTGGCATGAGAGGCAGCCAACAGGTTGAGAAGACTGCAGCAGACAGCCTTGTAGTTCCATGCATATCACCCCATTATTCCTGAGTGTTCGGTTATCGCTGCAGCCTCGTGCAGTGTGAAACATCACTGTGTATCAGTCTTGCTTGATCCGACTCTCCCTACACCTTCAGCTTAGCGTTCTGTGGCTGTCGTATCCCGATGTCTATAAAACCACTTTCCAATTTTCATCCTGCCTCGCTTCTTCGCAAACACCTGTGCTCACCTACGATGTCTCTTTAGGAGGAGACAAGCCTTAACACCACCCCTGTTGTCCCCAGAAGCCTCTGCTACAGCATCGCTTCAAGTCCTTGAGGAGCTGCGTTCACGCCCCTCATCTCCCACACCTTCCTCTGTACTCTCCTCCTCCCCGACGGTCGGGCACCTCTCCATGGCTTCATCCGCAACTTTAGTAAACGAAGATCTTTGGTACGACGGGTTCCAAGTAACCAAACCACCCCGTACCACAGCTGAAACAATCGTACAAGCTCTCTATTTCTTCGTCAAGTACTCGAAGAAGAGTATCCCGGGACTACAACCGTTCCTGGAACCGACTTCACCATCGAAGATCTCATTCTCTTCGCCGAAGAAATCGTCCCCGTACTCTCTCAGCCCCCGTCTCCCATCGAAGTAGACCGTGGCTCCCAAAGGGAAACAACGAGCTTGTCAAGCATAAGCTCAGTATCCGAAGGGAGTTCACTCTAAATTCGCACTCCCCCCTCTTTCAAAGTCAGAAAGAGAATATGCGTCGTGAATCCAAGACTGGGACGACCTCTCGCCTGACGAACAGCTACTCCTGTTACAGGATCATCGTCAGGCACAGTACGAAGCCAATAAAAAGGCACGAGAAGTAGAGTTAGAAAAAATGTCGGCGTCTTCATCATCTTCATCTCAGGGTTTAGGGTAGAAGTTGCTAACCCGTCGAAGACGGGTTCTGAAACGATGCGGCGAAATGGGCCAATGGAGGATGGGGGATGCCCAAGCTCCGGTCCATTTCGCTTTATGCTCATCAGGACCCATTTCAAAGTAAGATTTTACCTCCGACACCCCCAACCATTCAGGCTGATGGGGTGCAAACTGTTGGGGTTTGCGTCATTGTTCTTCAACTTACTGGGGTTGTTTCAGACCCCCAAAGAACAACTGTGGTGAAGAGAAAGAACGGCGTCAGCTCATCCCAAATTCTAATGAAGACCTCTTCATCATCCACATACCGGTGTTTCAATATCCGTGGACAGGTAAACGCCGCTTGTCAAAGTAAATGATCCCATCAAAGATCCGACATCGGACGTACCTGCCGCCCATACGAGACTTATCGTAAGGGCGCCATAGATTTTCCCAAGAGATAACTCCGTAAACCCCTGTGCCTGCGCCAAGATTCAGTGACCCAGATATCCCCCTAAGGGAATACCCCCTTTAAGGTTGACAGCTGTGAGTGCCTGGTGCCTCCTCGGATAGATCGCCGGTGCCTGTACCTGGCGACGGAGCGCCACCATGGGCGCTTCCTGGCAAGACAGGTCGTACGTCATATCACGTGAGTTTACCCGGCCAACTGCCAGAGCCTTTAAGGTTAGGTTTAAGGTTAGGTTTAGGGTTTAGGGAGGAATGTAAACAAAGCTGCGAGCGATAGCGAGCAGCGAGTTCTGTGAGCTTGGCGAAAAGTACCAAGGGAGGTGGGGGATGCCCAGTTCCGGCCCTTTCGCTTATATGCTCATCAGGGTACTTTTCAAGAGGAGTTTGAAACCACGCCACTCCAGACGGGCCGCAGGCCCGTCAAGCGTGAATGGCGGAGGATTGATGGGGGTCAACAGACTTGCAGGAGAAAACTACGGTAGACCCTGACGGTTAACGTGACTTCTCACGTCAGGGGCTTTATCCTGCAAAAGCATAATCAACGTCTCGGACGCCAGAATCCTTCTCGGAGAGGATTGATCAAGATGCTTACTTTACGTTTGTCGGACTTCAACAAATGGAGGTGATCTAATGGGGGTAAGAAGTTCATCTACTTCCGAGATCACGCACCTGCCGTTACACGGAATGATCCGGTAACTGCCCTAAAACGTAAACCTGTACGCCGCCTTCCCGGGGCCAGGTTTCAGGGACCCGATTAACCCCCTAAGGGATTAACCCCTTAAGGATAGACGCCTGTGGGTGCCTGGATCGCCAGGATAGATCGCCGGTGCCTGTGCCTGGCGACGGAGCGCCACCATGGGCGCTACCTTGCAAGCACAAGTCGTACGTCATATCACGTGACTCACCAAGCCAGACGCCTAGAGCCTTTAAGGTTAGGTTTAAGGTTAGGTTTAAGGTTAGGTTTAAGGTTGAGGGTTTAAGGTTTTAGGGTTTAGGGTTTAGGGTTTAGGGTAGAAGTTGCTACGCACCGAAGGTGCGTCTGAAACGATAAAGCGTGAATAGGGCCAATGGCGCTGGGGGATTCCCATTGCCGACCCATTTCGCTTTATGCTCATCAGGGCCCGTATTCAAAGTCAGATTTTACCTCCGCCACCCCCAACCATTCAGGCTGATGGGGTGTAATCTGTTGGGGTTGCGTCATTGTTCTTCAACTTACTGGGGTAACGTCAATACCCCAAAGAACAACTGTGGTGAAGAGAAAGTTCTGGCGTCAGTTTAATCCCAAGAACTAATGAAGACCTCTTCATCATCCACATACCGGGTGAAACAACATCCGTAGACAGGTAAACGCCGCTTGTCAAAGTAAAACTGATTCCCATCAAGAAATCCGACATCGGACGTACCTGCCGCCCATACGAGACTTATCGTAAGGGCGCCCTAGATTGACCTGAGATAACTCCGAAACCCCTGTGCCTGCGCCAAGATTCAGTGACCCAGATATCCCCCTAAGGGAATACCCCCATAAGGATAGACGCTTGTGAGTGCCTGGTGCCTCCTCGGATAGATCGCCGGACCCGGAACCTGGCGACGGAGCGCCACCATGGGCGCTACCTTGCAAGTCCGGACGTACGTCATATCACGTGAGTTTACCAAAGCCAAGCGCCTAGAGCCTTAAGGTTAGGTTTAAGGTTAGGTTTAGGGTTTAGGGTTTAGGGTTTAGGGTCTAGGGTTCAGGGTTTCTGAAATCACCAAGTAGACTGAGTAACGCAAGTCACGCGCCCCCTATTAAGGGGGCTACATTTAGTGACTACTCACAGGGTTGAGGGTTTAAGGGGTTGAGGGTTCGCTTCCCCATCTCACTCGGTTAATAAGTCCGCAAGGACCCGAGAACCTGGAGTACCTACCAACATAATTCGAGGAGGTTTTATTTATTAAACGCGACATGAGCATTGAAGAAGAGTCTTTGGACGGGACATTGTGTAGGTCGCCTACAGTCGATGAACGAGTTAGGCATGCCAGAGTAGAATTACTACTAACTTACTCGATACCTTGGATACTAGGACGGATGCGTCAAAGACGACTAGCCCGAAGGCCCCGCGTTTCTCATTTAAGACCTAGCGCCGAGATTAAGGTGCCCGACGAAAGGCAAGGAGTGTGTAAGTTGTCCGGTTATCCGCTAGCAAACTAGAGCCGTCAGCAACCCCGCGGGGCGCCGTTGGCAGCGTTGAAAGGTATCCCTGGCCCGGGTATTTCACCTGACGGCTCAGTTAGTTTTCCTTCCATTAATGCATCATTACGGGTGGGAGCGACAAAGGTCCAGGTTAGTCAAAGACATACTGTAACTAAGGTCGACTTCCACGTCCCCAGCTCTGCGCAGCGCCGGAGCGCCATGCGTCACTGGCTCTTCCAGATGACCAACGATCACTAACGTGCTCCACATACTCATCGTCGTCAGTAGCTTCCCTGTAGATTGTTGTTTCTACCGGCCCAGTGACGGTGGCGTTAATGTCGCTAACCAAGTGTCCTGATGTTGATGCAGTTGATAAAGCTGCTGACTCTACGAGTTCGTCAAGGACGTGATCATCTAAATGCTCTAGGACAGTTTTTTTCCAAAGATTAGTTAAGTCAAGAAAATTGCGAGTGCGCTTGCGGCTCACAATTACTCGGGATTTGAAAATATTGGTGTTCCGCAAGTCCCAATCATAAACGCTAGGCGTCTCCTGAGGTGGCGGTGGGTACTCTGAGGTGTAAGTTCCCGCTTCGTGGTGTGCTAACCACTCGGCCCAATAGTCAAATATTACTTGTCCAAATTCATGTGCGTTGAAATAATTCCATGCCAAATTGTACTCGGTTTTGAGCACGAGTGTGTCCGCGCTGGTCTGTTGTTGTCTGTTGACTAAACGTTCTTCCCATCGCACCCGTAAGTTGCTCCGTAACCAATTATGTACTAGGTCAGCTGGATATCCTCGATGGATATACAGGCTTACCAGGCCTGTCATAGCCTCAAGATAGCTTGAATGTGTGCTACTTAAGGTTGCCAGTCTAGACATCTCGCCCAAAAAGGTCCCTCTCTTTACGTCGATTGGGTGGGCGGATATCCATGGAATTCTTTCTTGGTGGTTGCCGGCCTTGCGGTAAGGCATATGCTGTAGGTTGTTAGTACCGTCTTGGTACAATAGCATATCTAGGAAAGGTTGCGATGAACCCGGCTTTGCCCACTCGATGACACAATTCTCATATTTAATAAGTGATTGTAATAAATTAATGGCGGCTTGGTTAGAATCCGCGTATACAATGGCTAAACAATCGTCTATGTACCGCCCATAAAAGAATATATCAGGGTGGTCAAGGACACCAGAGTTTCGCTCGAAATAATATCCAAACAAGTTAGCGAGATCTGGTGAGTCAGCAACGCCCATGGCTAGGCCATTGAGTTGTTGGTAGACTTTTCCTTGGAATTGTGTCAACAGCTGTGTATTCCCCACTTTCAACATGTCATAAAATAGACGTTGTGCCCGTGTGTTAGACGGTTCGTGGAGGTCGGCACGATGTCCCCAATAGTGTTCGAAGTACAGGTTATATACTATTTCTAGACAACGATCAAGGGGGATGTTCGGATAGAACGCGACGACATCACCGGTAACTATATACCAGTTACGGTGCGTATTAATTTTCAGCTGACTCAATTTTATCGCCAAATCTTTGGTACCATGAATAATGGTTGGCGCCGACTGAATAATCGGTTTGAGAATTTTACTACAGACTTTGGCGGCGGGGTTCATTATTGCCGAGTGGCAAGGTATGATGGGACGCATCTTCGTGGGGATCTTGTGGATTTTAGGGATCCCGTAGAATTTTGGTATATGGTGCGACTTTCCTCGGGGAGTAATCCCCGACCGCAAGAACTCCGCCATCTGTGTACCATAAATGACGCTATGATTCTCGGCTCTTTTGGCGAGATCCTCCATTTGGAGGCATTTATGGTTCAGGATATTGATAAACTCGTCTTGTTGTAACAAGCGATAGTCATTCACACTATCTAAACAATCCTGACATTTTTGTAAGATCCACTCCCTACGTGAGACCGCTAAGCCTAGGTTCTTATCGGTACCGGTAACTACATAATCGTTACGGGTTAAGAATTGCTGGATGGTTTTGACTTGGGGGGTAGTGTAGGTGGTATCCCAAGTCGTAGAATCAGGGACCTTAGACATCGCCTTTTGGACGAAGATCCTGCCCTTGACTAAACCAAGTTCCATATATTGCGGTAGTGACGGCGGTTTCTTAGTAGATGGCCCGCGTACGTCATAATCTGGATCGTAAGCTTCTGTGCTTCCGCCTTCGAACATGAACATGATTCGCCATCTCAGGCGTCTCTGAAAGTCCATCCAGCTCTCGTTGATGAGTTTAGCGTTGCTGGGCTGGTGAAACATGTATTTGCTTCCCAGGCTTAGTTGAAAGGCGATGTCCTGTGGGACATGAGTTCCCGGACTTTGGTGAACGTACTGTTGATAGCGCATGCTATTAAGCCAAGTAAGGCTGCAATTGGCTAGTACTATGTTAACCGCGTCGGGTAAAGGCAATGAGAGGAGAAAGTCGGGCATCGTCTTAGGCTGGCTAATCCAAAGTTCACCAGGAGCGATAAGAGGTGTTGTATTACCCCTTTGAAGACCTATAGTAGAATTAACTACAGTATTCGGGTCTTCGAATTGCTTAGGGTTTAGGGTTTAGGGTTTAGGGTAGAAGTTGCTACGCACCGAAGGTGCGTCTGAAACGATGAAGCGTGAATAGGGCCAATGGCGCTGGGGGATTCCCATTGCCGACCCATTTCGCTTTATGCTCATCAGGGCCCGTATTCAAAGTCAGATTTTACCTCCGCCACCCCCAACCATTCAGGCTGTTAGGGTTTAGGGTTTAGGGTTTAGGGTTTAGGGTTTAGGGTTTAGGGTTTAGGGTTTAGGGAGGAATATAAAGAAGTGAGCAGCCGACAGGCTGCGAACTGCTGAGCTGGCGAAAGGTACCAAGGGCAGTGGGGGATCCCAGTGCCAACCCTTTCGCTTAAATGCTCATCAGGGTACCTTTTCAAGAGGAGTTTGAAACCACCCCATTCGGACGGACCGCAGGTCTGTCAAGCGTGAATGGGGGAGACTTGATGGGGGTCAACAGACATCTAGAATAAAACTACGGGAGACTCTGTACGTTGACGTGAGTTAATCCGTACAGAGTCTTATCCTAGACAAGCCATAGTTAACATTTGGGACGCCAAATCCCTCCAAAGAGGTATAACTATTATGGCTTACTTTACGTGTCAGGGACTTCAACAGGGGAAAATGATTCTATGTGGGGGTAAGAGTTCCATCAAAACTCCGAGAATCACGCACCTGCCGTCACCGGAGATTGATGATCGCCGATGACCGCCCTAGATCTTAACGCCCATGCACCGTCTTCCCGGGGCCAGGTTTCAGGGACCCGATTAACCCCCTAAGGGATTAACCCCTTAAGGATAGACGCCTGTGGGTGCCTGGTGCCTCCTCGGATAGATCGCCGGTGCCTGAACCTGGCGACGGAGCGCCACCATGGGCGCTACCTTGCAAGTCAGGTCGTACGTCATATCACGTGAGTTTACCAAAGCCAAGCGCCTAGAGCCTTTAAGGTTAGGTTTAAGGTTAGGTTTAAGGGTTTAGGGTTTAGGGTTTAGGGTTTAGGGTTTAGGGTTTAGGGTTTAGGGTTTAGGGTTTAGGGTTTAGGGTTTAGGGTTTAGGGTTTAGGGTTTAGGGTTTAGGGTTTAGGGTTTAGGGTTTAGGGTTTAGGGTTTAGG
>JAKELG010000511.1:0-24027 GCA_021527035.1 Lactarius vividus
CTTTCTGCAGGTACCCCGTCCGTCCGCCCGTCCGTCCACATCCTACTTACCAAGCGCAGCGCCGAGCTTCTCAAACGCTCCTCTACCCCTCACCCTGCCCAGCACCCGGATCGGCGCCAAGATACGGAAGCAAGACTTTGCTCTTCCGGCGTCTCCGCGGCCCTCTGTCGACCTATCCTCCACGACGCCAACCCTCTCCACTCGGGCCACGCTCCGCAAATCGTTTCGCCGCACTCTTCCCGTCGTCTCTTGCTTCCGCGTGCGCATGCGCACCGTATTTGTTCCTTATATTTTGTTTGACGATACCCACCCCGATGCCGCCCTCGACGATGCGCTCGCGGCCGGCCACGCGGAACGCACCGTGATGCTCTGTGTTGAACTAGAGCATCCGGGCCAAGCCCCAGAGGGATTCTCGGTCGAGGCAGTCCATGTCACCGTCGGTGGAGCGGGGGGCGCGCGCGTGCGCCTTCTTCCGGGGGATGGCAAGTCGCCTCCGGAGTTGTTCCCGCTCCGCTTGGGCGTACACGAACAGTACAATTTGCTCTTCGCCGTCGAGCTGCTCAGCTCTCCAATATCCGAAAAGGAAGCGCTCCTCCTCGGGGTGTCTGCTTCTGCTCTGGGCGAGGAGCTACAACGTCCAGTCACAATCACCGTGCGTGGGCGGCCGTTTTCGAACTCTCTCTCGCAAGGAAACAACGCAGGGGCGAAGGTCATCAGTGGAACGGAAGAGAGTTTGTTCCCGACGCAATCGTTTCCTTCGCGCTGGAACTGCGTGCTCGACCTCGCCCCGCAGCGGTCACCGGCAGTGGGTCAAACCGACAGCGAAGTGCTTCCTGAACCCCCAACACCGTTCCCTACCACCGCCCAGCGTATCTCGTTGCCCGCCCCAGACAAGCAGCCCGCGCCGAATCTTGTCGCGGGAAGCAAACGTTTCACCGCGCCGTCTATGCCTGTCCCACGCTCCCCACGCTCAATAATCGCCCTCCGCGCATCGACAGGCGCACACGGTCCCGGCGCCGGCGCCATAGCCAGCAGCAGCGTGCCATCGAGCCCGAGCCCGCTCTCCAAGTTCGCATACATGCCCCCGAGCGTCGCAGCTGCGCTCTCGTCGGGCAGCGCACCACACACGACGTTACGCGCCGCCACCAAGCCCAGGCATCCGCCACCCGCCTCGCTGAACAAGATGCTGCCCATGGCCGAGGCGGACGAGGCGTTCGTGAACGGCGCTGAGGAGCACCACTCCCCCGCCCTCGACAACCGGCGTACCCCCCGCATACCCGAAGGGCTCGCCTGTGCCGTCTACCCCGCGCGTGCAGGGCCCGCTCGCGGCGTGGGGCGCGGCGAGCGTACCCGGCGCGGCAGTGGAGGCCCCGCGGGGCGCGCATCTGCGGCGCTGCTGTCCCGCGCACGCGTTCCAGTCCTTGCCCTCGCCTGCGCCGTCGTTGTCGCTCGCATCGGCGTCGGCCGTCCCGGAAGCGCGAGCGCGTCTGGTGAGCGTCGGCATGCACGGTTGTGCCGATGGAGGCGCGCGCCGGCTCGTGCCGCACGATGAGTTGCGTTGGACGTGTTTGTGTTTAATCAGAGCGCGTGGACGCGGAGGTTTGAGGTGTGAGCGTGTGGGAGCGTAGGCGGAGAGCGGCAGGGCCAGGCGCCTGGCGCTGTTGCGGGAGGAGTAGGGCCAGGCGCGGGACCAGGAATCGTGCCGCTGGAGAGCCGCGTGCGCGTCGGGTGCGTCCCATGTCCCTTTCTTACTCGCTGTGGTCCCGCACGGTTGTGACTGACTGACTGGGCTGCCGATGACAGGCCGTTGCGACCGGCCACGTGCCAGTCCGTGCGGATGTCGTTTCTCGCGCTTGCGCCGGGCGTGCATACAGTCGAGGCGCTGACGCTCACGGACATCGAGACGCAGCACGCGCTGACGTTAAGGTCTGCAAGCACAATCCCAGTCGCATTGCATTCGTCGTGACTTACGCTTGTTATGTTTCAGGACTTCGATGGACGTAGTCGTACACGAGACTAGGGCACCAAGCTAGCCTACTTAATGGGACATGGATGTTGAATGCTTTGTGTACGAAAATGTGGTCATCCAACCTAACCCAATTAGGAAAGCTATTTGCGGGATCCCCTGGGGACAAACTCAGACTCGCGTAAGAGGCTCCTAATCACGTGTGTTTTCCAGTCGACGGACTCTTTGGTTCAGTGGCACGTTGTGGTTGCTTTTGCTGGGCTTTCACCGTCTTTGCCATGGCTCTCTGCTCGGCCTGCTTGCGCTGACGGTCCAAGTATTGTGGCTCGACAACATAGATACCTGAAGCCTCAGCTGAAGGTTCCCGTGCCGCCCGACCAAGCCGCTGCCAGAGAGTGCACAATGAGGGCGTATCTCCATTGTACGACAATCTCGACGTCGCGTATATCAAGTCCCTAATGCGCGCTCAGCAAACAACACAACAGGTAAGAAATACACACCATCCCAGCCGCATCCGTGCAGAATACCCCCCAGATCTCACGCAGACGTAGCTTTTCGGTATAATCCACCACGGAACCTAGGACTCATCCCTGAGTGGTACTAAACTAGTTTGTCTCTGAATTCCGCAGGCGTGTTGTGATCGGGCGAAATGGCAAAGGTGCTCTGTTTCCTTCCGGCTATTGCAAAACACCATAAATAAGGGTGGCGGTGGATCCCCGTTGAACTGGAAGATTCGGAGGATATCATGACACGAGTTTAGAGGGTCGAGCATTTCCAGAGTGACGAGACGAATGTTGGGACGATCATTAGTGAGTCTGATCTCCCTGGTCTTCTCGGGTCGCATCTGAAGAACGGACTTTACATGATCAAGGACATGGCGTGGCATCGTTGCTGATGCGGCGTGGGAAGACGATTGTGCCCCGGGAGCAGCCAACGCAGTCTACCCATGTCGGCATACTCAGGTCGGAAATCCCCCGACCATTGGCTGATGCAATGAGCCTCGTCGAATATCACGCTTTGCAGTTGTTAACGAATCTCTCTTTGACTTCCATAGATCAAGAAAACGCCGGTCGGTGAGGATGCGCTCCGGGCTTGTAATGATGACGCGGAATTTAAGGACTCGATTTCCTACTCACGACAAATTTCTATGCTTAACAGAAGGCTATACTCCATCCTGATGCAATACCTTAAATGTCCTATCCGATGCCGAAGACCTCGTTAGGTTTATAGCCGGGATAGACACGAGTGAAAGCTCGCTAACGTTCTTCTCTCCCAGTACGTTCAGAGGTGTGACAACGATGGAAATCCCATCCCCATTGAAGAGAAGGGGTATCCAGAAGGTCAGCGTCTTTCCGGACCCCGTTGGTGCCAGAGTCAATAAGTCATTCCCTTCCGACTGAGTCAGAGCGGCCTTGAGCTGCCAAGTGCACGGGAAGAAACCGAAGCGATCCTTGACAGCTCTTCGCATATCGTCCAAAGAGGGAAGATCGACGGCAGAATTGAGCGAAGCCATTGCACAGAGAAGACGCGAAGGTGGGACTCGGACTTCGCGTTCACGCAATCTCCAATAAATTAATTATATATTCCTAATATAGACACGCGTGGCTACGATTTAAAAAAATACAGAAACCGTGATGAAAGAGCACGACGCGCGTCACACTCCGGGACAAACTGTGTAGAGGAGGGAGAGTTGCACAGTATACTCAATTCGTGACACACGGGCCCAGTCTAGTCATGACTTCCTCTTGTTTGGAATCTAGCAGCAATCAGAAGGGACAACAGCCGGCAGATTAAGCTGAAGTTTGGTCTCGATTTGGTCTCGGTGTTCCTCCGCGAAAAGAAAAGGTGCTAGCACTCTCTGATCCTCTTGTCTCAGACGAGAAGCCCTTCCTTTTGGTGGTACTAGCCATCTTATATACTCGTACCCCACCTTGAAGATTCAACAAGTCACTACCTCGCACCGTACCCCAATTTCATCGTCTTGATCACCGCCACCAGTGGGATGTCAATCCAACCACCACCAACGGTACCAATCCGATTGCCCTCTTCCCATCCCATATCCGAGACTCGACCCGTCTATTTTCGGCGCAGCCTATCAAACAAAAACGAAATCAGCATCAAGCGATTTCGCGAGCTATGCGTGGAGACGTACCCCGCCTACGAATTCGCCATCTCGCGGGCGAATCTCTCCCCCCGCCTTTCCTTTGCCCTTGCCCTTGTCGCCACCATGCGGCGGCGCGGGCTTGCCCAAAATCCGGGCGACCTTTCTCTCGCCTATCCGCAAGCCGCTACGCGTCGTCTTGACGAGCCTAGTAAACCGCGCTTCGCCGTTTCCCTCGCTCTTGCTATTCAGATTGAAGGCGTTCGCGACCTCGTACACCGACTTGCGCGCGTGTCGCTCCATCGGCGGGAGTGAGAGCGTCGGAGCACTCTCGAAGTCCTCCACGAAGCGCCGCATGTTTCCGACGACCGTCTCGAGGCTGATAGACGCCGCGGCCGCCTTTCGGGCTACTTTTTTGCGCTCTTTTTTGCCGCCCCTCTTCGTGAGTGTGAATAGGTTGAGGGCGGCCGCGGTTCGCTCAAGCTCGCGCAGACGTTTGCGCTCGGCTTTCTTGCGGTCGCACTCCCATTGGTCGTGGAGTTCTGCAGGGACGTGCTTGTCCCTCTTGAGTTCTGTGCGACAAACAGGACGGACATAGATGCACAAGGATGAGCAGGAGGGGTTGCTGTTAGCGAAGGCGAAGGGCACGTACTCGGCGAACTGTCGGTAAAGTCGTCGAGGTCGAATAAAATTGCCGTTGCGGGCACCTCGGAAGATGCGGTTTCTCTGCTTGCGATCCTTGGCGCGGAGGATATCGTCATTTTTATCAAGCAAGCCCTGCGGTACCGGTGTATCAGCCATCGCTCGGCAAATGTAGTGGAGGAAACTCGCGTACCTGTATCTGCGCGATGATGCTGTCTTCATCGTCAATGTCAGAATCTGAGTCATTGTCATCGAGCTCCTGTTCTTGGTCAAGCTCTTCCCGCATCATATCCTTGACAGGCCGTCCAACGGTCCGACTGCGAATCCGTTCAAGGCGTGCCTGGAACGACCTTTTCGGTGTCACTTCTTGATCCTCTGAGGTATCGTCGTCGTCATCGGCGAAAGAGCTCCTCAAAGCCTCGTTGTCGTCGTCGCCTTCCGCAGCTAGGATCCGCGTGCCATCGACCAACTCCAACTTCGTGTCGACCTCTTTCCCATCGCTGTCACTGCCACTCTCGTCCTCCTCTTCGTCTTCATCTGCGTCCTCCAGGTGGATCCTCTCCTCGTCCTCCAAATCACCCGCGCCGATATGTGCCTGCCCGGCGGCCCTCATACTCCGTACGAACGCAGCCATCGCATCAGCCTTAATGTCCTCGTCCATGAGCATGCCCCCATCGTCCTCGCTGTCCTCGACCTCGGTCAGCCATGACGTTGAGCCGCCCCAGTCAACGTTTGAGTCGCGGCGGCGCTGTTTGGCCCACCGCGGATCCAGTTTGCGCAGCGTTGCCTCCGCGCGCATCGCGCCAAACGAGCTGAACATCATGTTACGCTCCGCCTTTCGGCGGGCGATCCACCGCGGCCATCGCGCGCGATACGTTGGTTTAGGAGAACTGGAGAGGTAGGAAAATGAAAAGTTCTTGAAAGCTAGCGCAGGTGCTGGTGCCGGCGCTGGGACGTTTACGTCTTTTGGGACTGGTTCTGGCTAGAACTTGGACTCGGTCTCAGGCTCTGGTGGGAGAGCCGGGGCGTGCGGAGTATCGTACACTGTCTGACGGATGGGCGTAGTGACAGAAGCACTTTTGCGTCTGGAGGAGAAGATTGGGCGTGGGTAGAAGCGAGCTTGCCATTTCGGGGATGAGGCGCGACATATGCGATGATCTCGTCGTCGTCATCCTCGCCGATGTCTTCGCCCAGGATACCAGTCCCGGGATGCTCCACTGCGATGTCATTAGTAGATGTGGACGAGTGTTGCACAGGTGATGGCTTGGTATCAATATAGAAGTCCGTGGGTCCCCCCTCGATTGTGGTTACGACTGGCTGGTTGTCGTCCTGGACACTCGTGGCAATACTAGTGGCGGCGATTGCGACGGCGGGAATAGTAGTTTTCATATTCTTCGAAGAGGCAGCCGTGGCCTCAATTTCGTTCATGAACCTCCCCAGGTCTGCATAATCAATCTCCAAAAGTTCTTCCTTGTCAGATAAAGGTCCTGACAGTTGGGGTGCCGCATTTCCGCCATGGAAAATCCGGTAGACGCGCTCGGCAGTAGGAGCATGGCTGGCTTCTTGCTCACCCAAAACCGAAAAAAGGTATTAAGACCGAGCTCGCAGAAATAAAAACAAAAGGACGGACCCGCTTCTTCGGCCACGGGCTTGAATATTTCTTCGTCTCTTAAAAAGAGGGTTGGCGTTTGTTGGGACCGCACGGACGTGATGGGTTTGAGGAATGGACGGTCTTCATAGAGCAGCTGCGATAGGGACGCAGTTTCGACTCAAGATGGCGCTTCCGCAAACGATCTTTGGGTTCCAACAAGTCTACGTCTGAGCCGGCGAACCCCCACCGACCGCGCCTATGCTGATGTCCGTTCCCACAAGACGAGCCAGGGCCGGGACTGATTAGTACTGAATCCTTGCACGAGAGTCGTTGAGTAGTAGTCGCTGCTGTCTACGCCGTCAGAATAGTCCAGCTTATAACCAAAGCCGAACCTTCGTCCTTTTCCCGCGCGTTTGTATACCCTTAGTTGGGATGCGCTGCGCCGCGCCGACCATGAAGGACATGCACCCGGCCGGACGAGACTGCCACAGCCAACTAGCCGCGCATCCACGCACCACACGGCCCGGCTAGTTTTACTCTCGAACTCTCGAACCAACAGTGCCATGGCAATTGTTCCTCATCTGATGACACTGGCCGATCTATCTGGCCCCCAAATCCTCCGTGTCGTCACACATGCGTACCATCTCAAGCAGCTCTCCACGCCCTGGCTCGCACCCCAGCTCAGTTCAGGGAAGCAACCCCGCCTTCGCATGCCCTCGCAGTCTCTATTCAACAAGTCCATTGCCCTTCTCTTTTCAAAGCGCAGCACTCGCACCCGCGTTGCTGCGGAGACGGCTTCACTGTTGCTCGGTGGTCGTGCATTATTCTTGGGAAAAGAAGACATACAATTTGGTGTAAATGAGTCACCGCGTGACACGGCCCGCGTCATCGGTGGAATGTGCCAAGGTATATTCGCCCGAGTTGGTGACCACTCCGAAATTGAAGTACGTGGCATTTCGATATTTTCGTGTGCGCATTCTGACGTGCCTCCCAGGAACTCGCAAATCATTCACCAGTACCGGTTCTCAATGCTTTGTCCTCACTTTGGCACCCGACACAAATTCTGGCAGACCTTCTTACACTTCACGAACACGCACACCTCTTTGACCCTTCATCTCTTCCACCCACATCCACACTGAAGGCTCATACCGCTGTACTTCCCACACTCCGACCATTAACGATTGCATACGTTGGCGATTCTGCAAATGTGTTACACGACATGTTAGTGACTTACCCGCGGCTTGGTCATAGCCTACGCGTCGCAACACCTCCACCTCCAGCATACCAAGCACCAGTAGCTGTGTGGGATCGTGTGAAGGAGCTCAAGTGCGATGAGAAAATCTGGTGGGGCACAGACCCACGGGAGGCAGTCCAAGGTGCAGACGTGGTTGTAACCGATACTTGGTACTCTAATTTTAAAAGTCGTTCATGTTGGTACTGACTTCCATCGTGAAACAGGATCTCGATGGGTCAAGAGGCGGAGTACGAGCAGCGTGTGCGCGACTTTGCGGGCTACCAAGTGACGGAGGCGCTCTGCCGCGAGGGTGGCGCCAACCCCGACTGGAAGTTCATGCATTGCTTGCCTCGAAAGAAGCACGAGGTCGACGACGAGGCTCGTACCTTCCTTAGTCACTGCTGGCCCTTCCATAGCCCCTCGCTTATGCCATCATTGTCCTCAGGTTTTTTACGGCCCACGTTCTCTTGTGTTCCCAGAAGCTGACAACCGCAAGTGGACAATCATGGCCGCCTTTGAGTGCGCCACTCTACTCTTCTCTGCCCACGCCACACGCTCACTAGACCTCCTAGTTTACTTTTCGGCAAGTGGGACATCACTGGTGAACGCGGTCGCAAGAAACGCGAAGTTTCCTAGAATACAAAAGGAGAGGTCCCTCGTCGTAAGGGGTCGAGCCGAGGATAAGGATGTCGCCGCAGTGTTTTCTTGTTGCATACCTCACCCATCTTCGCACCGACCTGTCGTTGGTGCTACGAAAGTACACCTAGTCTCGCGCCTCGAGCTTCCATGATCAATGTTAACATAACCCTCTTTGTGAGTACAACTCCGGTGCGTCTACTCCGTATATGTTGGTCGACAGCGCAGTTCCGAACAACTCTGGCTTTGGGCCCAAGTGAATTGCTTCTTACTTTGGCTGAGGGAGCGCATGCGGACCTGGGTAGGTATCGTACATGCAATACCTAAAAGTCGTAAATTGCACTATCCTCGTCGAGTGCTCCTGCATGGAGATACTAACTTCGATCTCTATGGATGGACAGACAAGTAGCAGCAACCCGAAAGGTGACTTTGCAACTCCGAGTTTGACCGTACCACGAAGGTCAGAAGGAAGTGCGCAGCAACTTAGACGCAGGCCACAAGATACCTATTGTCTCTGGCGAAGAGCCGGAGATCCTCAAAGGCCATGCATGCGCATGAACGAGTAGACCATCACGCATCATGAGACGGGGACCTCCTACAGGAGAAAGGTCGAAGAGAGGTCCTGTTATTGTAGAGATCTACCATGAGTGGACACGGGATTACACGACCAAACTTCCTTTTATTTACGCTCACCTGAGCCCCGTGCCGTCCTAAATATAGGTCATCATCTAGTTATCCCGCCAGCCGAGGTCGCCTTAATGGAAACCTAGTCGCACTCGCCAGAGGGCAATAACATCTTTATTGTTCTCAGAGTCGTAACACAACTGGTGGGTTCACAACTATAAAGGCACAACCTTGGCGGTGCGAACTGACCGACATTCAAGAAACGCATTAGTCTCACTTTTTCTCGGATTGTCGACTTCCTTGCATCTTGTCCCTCATCTCTTCCCAAAGTTTGTTTCGGTTTGGTTTTCCACGGCGTAATCAGATCCCAGACTGCCTAAACGACCTGGACACTCACTGGTAGTATCTTCATGGACGCGGTGGTTCGGGTCATGTAGTCCTTTCGTTATCTCCGCCGCTATCTACGGAGACACGGTGCCCTCCCAATCACCTATGCATCTGTTTTGGGCCTCGTCGATTTTTCGTCCACGGAGGTCCCACACCTCTGTAGCGCGGTCCTCACATTTCCAACATTTCAGCAGTTTTTATGCCGATCTTTCCTAAGGCAGAGCCAACTGTTGCGCGTTATTCTTTATCCCTCCCCACGTCTATGCTGGGATCCGAATCTCAGAGCACCCCCAGGACCACTTGCCTCTTTCATACCGGGACTGAACAGAACAAGTTCTGGTGGGAAAACGAACGCAGACAACGATTCTGAATTGAATGAGGTGGGTACAAAAACAGGACGTCTGCTGTTGTTGAGGGTACAGAAATGGTTTAGTGGTTTTTTTTGAAACAGTCCGGACCTTAGTAGTTGCACGCCCTGTTTGTTGTTTCCATGATTTCTCGTGAAAAACTGGCAACTGCGTCCGGTTCTCTTGATCTTAGAAATTTCACCTACATTGAGTACGTCGAGTATAGGCAACGCTGAGGTTTCCCATGTACCAGTGCGAGATGCAACTTATCTCTCGCTAGCGCGAGAGGTTTTTCCTCACGGACGGAGTGGCGTAGGCTTCCATTTTCACGCTGACGTTTGAGTTACGGTCTACTCCACAACCTCGAGTGAGCCACTGTGGGTAATGGCCACCCAATGCTGCGTGTGGCTCGGACGCGGACGTGCGGTAGTTGTTACCAAAATTTACATTCAGTCAGTGTGACGGTGTGGAGTTTTATCTGAACTGGGGAATCCACGTAGAGCGATATGGTAGAGGGAGCTTTCAATCGTGTACGGTGGCAGTAGTACCACGACATCTTCCACGATAGTAGTGTCAACAACGCAATTAACCACATCATTTATTCAGTTCCCAGACGTGGTTGGGCTAAATCAAAGAGACACGGCATCCCACGCCATACCCGTGTTATACTCGTACGTTCAAATGGTATATTTCCAGAACGGCCCTGGTTGGCCGACCAGTGTTGAGCGGCGTATCGTATTGAAGAGGGTCCGTAATTCAGGTTCCATCAGCGCGATTGTATACCGTACAGAGTCAATCATAGGTGGAGCTCGAATGTCCGAGAACCAAGGAGGATGCGATTGCCAGTAAGAGATTTACGGGCGAGAGGGAAGATTGCACAACCAAGGAAATGTTGAACATTCGTGAGAAGCAAGCCAAAAACACGTGGACAGCTTTACTCTGGGTCCGTGACAGGTCGATCTCCAAGGAAGCTCTTTGGTATGGAGTACTCGATCCGAGCGTCGCAGAAGGGGCACGCGGGTACGAGGAGAGCATTTTTTCGCGGATCAACCTGTTTTTTCCTACTCCGCATAAACGTTGCTTTGGGTAAACCAGTTCGCGACTATGCGGTGCCGAACTCTGGATGCGACGGGTATACAATGATGTCGGGACGTTTCGGGTGTCCTTCGCAACTCACACCCCTGCTATCTGCCATCTGTCGTATGATAATGGGTACCTCTGTCAACTCCACTGATGTACGGTTTTGACCCAAGCACGGAGTGGGCCCGACATTACGCACCGTCTGTGTCCATGTTTGCGTTGTTGACCAATTCTAAGGTCTGGGCTGTAGTCGTTCCAGCTTCCTCTCGAGCTAGCCTATCCAGTCTCCGCAGCACAATCTCAGCATCTGTCTCTCCTAACAACATCTCAAACGTCACTGGTCATGCTGCCCCCACCACGGCGTGTTGGCGGCGTTGCTAACGTAAGGGTAGAGAGGAATCCGACCATTTCTTTGTTAACCACGCGTCTGAAGAAACCTTTGTATTAGTCTATGAGAGCGTCGCCGACATCAGGTCTTGCGGATAAATATGTGCACTGCAAACTCCTGTAGGAATCAAGCGGGGTTATGTAAAGGGGCCGTTACCCTCTCCGAGAGTTCCGCCAGTGCATGCGTGGTATTCACTGCTGGTCCGAAAGGCCACAATAACGATGTCTCTCAACTGCCCCTTGTAATCCTGTGTACGGTTTTGAAGAACAAGAGTGTCGTATGTCGGAAACCTACTAGTAAGTAGAAAAATTTCCAAGTCAAAAAAACACGTTATGAGATCACTGTATAGAATATCGTAGGGGTGAGGATCCGTAGGGTGCGGTTCCATGTGAGCCAAGATTACGCACCGTCCCATCTCAGGAGGAACCTCGCCCAGTTGACGATTGCGAATAGGTCCAAGACTTTCAACTTGTCATCTGAACACTGGTCCACAACATACCGGAGGGTTTCCGTTCCTTGGAACAATGGCATGCGGCTGAGGCGGGGGCAGAATGACGCGCGATATGTAAACGTGGATTCTCTCACGCTCGCCCTGTCTTTAGCTGACCAACGCCCAACGCTCACACTCACCTTGAGACGTACCCCGGTAGTTACTCGCTGTCGGTTATCGGTTCTTAGGTCGCTCATCGTTCTATCATATCTTATATACGATGTGGAATAACCCCCCGGGAACCTGGCCGAGAACTTCCCAGCTTGAATTTCTCATCACCCGTGTTACTACTGCGGCTCAGCCAGAGAATAACTATGCTCTTCATATCGAAATCGCGGAGTACATCAATAAAAAGAAAGCTAACAGGTACATCCGTGCTCTCATAATTCACCGACATGCTGATCCTATCTGGGCTGCCCAGTCCACGAGAAGCCGCGATGCTCATCGTTCAAGCAGTGAACCACCGCAATCCACACGTCACGTTTCTCGCCATCGGTTTGCTCGATACCCTCGTTCAAATGTGCGGATATCCGTTCCACCTTCAAATCGCCACCAAAGAATTCCTCAACGAGCTCGTCCGACGGTTCCCAGAACGCCCACCACCGTTCCCCGGTCCCGTCATGTCTCGCATCCTCGATCTTATCCATGGTTGGAAGGAGGGTATTTGCGTGGAATCACGCTGGCGCGATGATTTGGGGAACATCCGTGATATGCATCGCTTGCTATCTTTCAAGGGCTATCGTTTCCGTGACACTCCGCGCACTGCTCCCGTCCCAACTACATCCGTACGCATCGTACTCTGTACTGACCCTTCTTATGCTCACCCCCTCCAAGAACCTTAAATCAGCGGAGGAGCTCGAGAATGAGGACAGAGAAGCACAGTCCGCCAAACTTCAGGAGCTCATCCGGAGAGGGACTCCACGGGACCTCGCAGCTGCACAAGAACTCATGAAGTCATTGGCCGGCGCGAATCCTGATGCCAAACCGGATTATCGCTCCCAAGCTCTGACGGAGCTGAATAAATTAGAACAGAAGGTCATCCTCCTTCACGAAATGCTTGACAACGTGGATGCCGAAAGCGGGGAGAAATTCGCGAAAGGCGATGTCTACGATGTAAAATTGATGACTACACTATACTCTTACGTGAGCGACTGATGAGGTTTTCTAGCAAGTTGCTACGATCCTACTCAACTCGAGACCCAAGATTCAGAAATGGATCTCAGATGCAGAATCCGACGACCCGGAATCACTTGGTAGCACTGTTCCCTTGCTGCGTGAATATCTCTAACGTTGACATTCTGACCCCAGATACATACCTACAAACGAATGACCAGATCAACAATGTCCTTGCACGACACGAGGCATTCAAACGGGGGGAGACACCGCCTGCTTCGATTCCGTCAGAACTTCTTCCGAACAATAGCGAATCGCTCTCTCTCATCGATTTCGACGATGCCCCACCCCAGGCAGGGTCGAGCAGCGGTGCTGGTTCTGGTAGCAAACCAACCGACGACCTCGCGAGTCTCTTTGATTCCTCGGTGTCTTTCACTTCACCTGCTACCGCACCTCCGGT
This sequence comes from Lactarius vividus, assembly GCA_021527035.1. Classification (NCBI taxonomy): domain Eukaryota; kingdom Fungi; phylum Basidiomycota; class Agaricomycetes; order Russulales; family Russulaceae; genus Lactarius; species Lactarius vividus. The sequence continues at coordinate 13,060 of JAKELG010000511.1, forward strand.
GGTGGCACCCTCTCGCGGTGTTGGAATGTCGCCGTTGGTACCAAACAATACCAACCAACAAGTATCCGCAATTTCTCCACAGTTTACGTCCTCGCTTCCTGGAACATCTACGCCTCCGTCGCGTCCTTCTCAATTTGGTCAAATCAAGTTACCCAGGACCCCACCGTTGCAGAGCCAACCGCAAGCGTCGGGCCGTGTAGGATCTCCTGGCGTAAGCTCTCCGCTGGGTGCCGTGAGGACACCTCCGTCGAGCAATCTCGCCGCTACGAGCACCCTACAGCAACATTTAGTTCCACAAGCCACATCCTCGCCACCCTCTCAGCGCGTGTCTACGCCGCAAGGAAAAGATCCGTTTGCGGATCTTGTTGGATTGTTTTGAATCGTTGGGGGACTCGTGGATATGGCATTACTCCGAGGGACAGATTCGTTGTACGACGGGTACATTTGCTGCTTTCATCCTCTCGACAACTCATTGGGCATCCGCACTTGAAATATCAGGTGACTTCTGAGAATTATGTTCTAGACTCTAGTGGTCAGTCAGTGCACCTTCCATAAGCTAATCATTTATAAAGATACGAACCACGAGTTAAGCTGCATCTGGGCCATCTTGATTTTCATCGTTTGTATGCGTGGAAGTCTCATGACGGCAAGCCGCAAATGCATTACCCCCATTTACAGAATACTTCCATTCACTTCATGTTGTTCCCCGTACGAGTCGGTAACGTGAGCATTGAAGACGTTGAAGGGAATAGTTTCGTGGGATTTCCAAATCTGGGCGAGAATCATCGTACATGCCAATCGGGACTATTCGACCATGTGGGGGACGTATCCTTACTCGCGGGGCTACCATTCTGCTCCGCGGCCGACAACGACAATTGGCGGCCGAGGTATACCAACGCTTACGCACCTAGCTTTGAAACTCCGTCGGTTAGCGCCGTATCGATAGGTATCGGTGTCGGCGTCGGTGTCCCGCGCATTGGCAGAAGTCAGTGTCATCTGCTTTGTCTGTCTGTTGATCTGTTGATCTACATGCTCCAGGGTACAGCTCATCTAGAGACACATTTCCTGATGGGCTTCTTTCTTTTTGTATGTCATTGTAAGTTATGTCAGACACCTCTGAAGGCAGAATTTATGCAGCGTGTCGCGTGTCCTGCTTAAAATTAACCCCCCTGACGGACCACATAGCATTTCCGAGTTTCTCGCTTGGGTCTATATCCTTTTTCAGTAACAAATTGATAAATTGCCGAAGAGGGGCGACCACATAAATTCGACTCGTAGGGCTACCTGAGCTTGGAGGACCTTTTGGCCTTCTCATCCTTGCCTTGCACCCGCTTATCTTTGCTCATCGGTTTTCTAATACTTTGTGGATCTTCTTCGGCCCTTACAACACATGGGCTATTTATCCATAGTCTCAGATGCCCGGCGTAAGGCTACGGTTAGTGCAGTTGTTTTTGAAGGAGACTTGAGGCTTACTTAGGATGTGGCATGTGCAGCCCTCGAGGCGAGCGAATCCGCTTGCTATATGTGATGTGTGTGGCAAGCAACTGGCACGCCAGTCTGACATGCCACGGCACAAACGACTCCATGACCCCGACCCGGAACGATGGTAAGGCTATAAATAATTTGCGGTGTGCGGCGCCACCAACGACACACCCATAGGATGCACTGGTGCCCCGAACCTAACTGCGATTACGGGAGCATGCAACTTTCAAATCTCAAGAATCACATCCGAAAGCAGTATGCAGTTCCACCTTGACGTCGGCGTTTTCCTAGCTCACCCTCACACACAGCACTGGACAACGGCTTCACTGCCAGGATGACCCGGCGTGTAACTACTTTACCTTTGACAAAAGCGCCTTGCTGCGTCATCGGCAGAGGAGGCACGGATATAAAACAAGATCGACCGCGCCAAAGAACCGACATGTGCAGGTAGTGCCGAATAAACGTGGGGCTTCTGAGGGCGGGATTGGCACTCCCCACAAACCGCCGGACATCCGAGGCTCTGGTGTCACCGAGTGTCCGTGTCTCTCGTCATCAGATTGCCAGATTGACGGTACAATAGACGAAACGCAAGATCGTGTCCCTCTCGGTGCAGTTGAGCAGCCGGTTGGGTCAAACGACGATTTGCTCGAGGAACATGCCACATCTCGCTTCCCAATCTCGTTTACGCGTACCCCCCCTACTGTCCCCGTGAACCATGGATCGTCGACGCACCTCCCAACACACTGTTCGCGTTGCACAAGCAGTGGTCGCTCGATCTCGAGGCCAATCCCCCGTTCCAAGGGCGTTAACCCGAACTCAGACGCAGTATCGTGCCCGGTTTCCATTTATAAACACGTAGAAAGTTTTGCCAAGAAATCATTTTTCATTGGCCCCATGGTCGTGTTGTAGGAAGGAGGAATAGTAGAGCCATAGATGTATACTTGTTGTAAATTGGAATGGATCAGCCAATGGTGTCACGCGTCATTCGCGAAATGCAATAAACGCGAGCACGAGCGCTTCAATTTGAACCGAGAACACGGATTGCCATCTTCGCCTCGTCATCCATTGACAACCTCAACGGTGCACCACTCATAGCCGAGACCGACTTATGGCTCCCCTCTCACTGTCAAAGTCCCGAAACACTCATACTCAGGCCATTCTTGGACCCAAGTTGCACGACCGGCTACTCAACGTTAAAGTGCTCGTAGTGGGTGCTGGTGGCATCGGTTGCGAGCTCCGTATGTTTTCTTCTATTTCCTCGAACTCATTATTCATCGTTCTTTCTCCAGTCAAGAACGTCGTGCTTGCGGGATTCGGTCATATAACACTTCTCGATCTTGACACAATCGACCTCTCCAACTTGAATCGTCAGTTTTTATTCAGAAAGAAGGACGTGAAGCAAAGCAAGGCCTTGGTATGCTGTCCTCATCCAGCATGTTCGCCGTATGACCTAATATGATCCTCGAGGTGGCCGCCCGGACTGCATCCGCATTTAATCCCAATGTCCACATCACGCCCATTCATGGGAATATCAAAGACACGCAGTTTGACTTGGCATGGTTTCGAGGCTTCGATATTGTTTTGAACGCGCTAGATAATCTAGGTATGTTATCATGTTGTGCGTTTCCTTAGGAAATTTCACATTGGTCCCTTAGATGCACGGCGACACGTGAATAGAATGTGCATGGCAGGAAACATCCCATTGGTCGAGTCTGGAACGGCTGGATATCTGGGCCAAGTCCAACCTCTGCTGAAGGTATGGAGATACAGATACATTATCTGGTCGAATGTACGATCCCACTTCGTGTCGACAGGACCGAACCGAATGCTTCGATTGCATCCCGAAACCAACTCCTAAGACCTTTCCCGTATGCACTATCCGATCAACACCAACTCAACCAATACATTGCATCGTTTGGGCAAAAAGCTATCTCGTGCCGTAAGTTTCACCCAACCATCCTTCATACGTGTTATCCATTCCGCGGCGTTTATCGAACCGGTATGAGGCAGACAACTTTTTGGAGAAGATGAGGACTCGACAGACGAACTGGACGAGGCTGAAAAGCAAGGCGAAAACTGTGAGATTTCCTGTTCCCTGTCCTGTACCCTCGCGTTTGACTCCATATCCGTCTTTTTTTCGGGCCTTCACTTCGGTGCTCTTGCCTTCCCAGCACAAGAAATTGCGAATCTACGGAAAGAGGCGCAGGCGTTCAAGTCCGTCCGCACTGCTCTACGTTCCCAGAACACCAGTTCTTGCGCAGCAAAAATGGTGTTTCAGAAGGTGCGGCTCCTTCACGGTCCGAATGACGTTTGATCCTTATAGTTTTACCCCAAGGTATTCCACCGCGATGTCCTCAACCTACTCTCCATGGAAGATATGTGGCGTTTCCGAGATAAACCAGTTCCACTGGATTTCGATCTCATCCAAAGTGATCAGTTTATTTTACGCGGACAAGCGGCCAGTGCTGTTGATAGCCCGGTTGACGGCACATCGCACCCTGCGAATGGGGGTAGGGGTGTCAACGTGCACCCGAGTGGAAGCACCTCCACCCGTAATGCTAACGGCACTGCTGCGATCGTGAACGATACTACGGTTAGGCCTGGCCATGGCTTGAAAGATCAACGCTCTCTCTCCCTTCGAGAAAATTTAGTTTTGTTTGTCTCAAGGTTGGTGTCCTGGATTTCTTTTGCCGCAACAACGTACTCACGTTACTCGCCTACAGTACCGAGCGCCTCGCAGAACGTCTCATGACGGGCAAAGAGGAGATAATATCGTTTGACAAAGATGATGACGATACACTAGATTTCGTCACGGCGGCGGCAAACCTACGGTCGGCGGCATACGGAATTCCGTGTAAGAGCCGCTGGGAAGTGAAAGGTGCGAGCAGAACCTCATCAATCTTCTCGGTCCCCATAATCGGATATATATACAGAAATGGCAGGGAACATAATACCTGCCATTGCGACAACCAATGCAATCATTTCAGGCCTGATTGTGCTACAGGCATTACACCTACTACGCGCAGCCTATGATTCCATGCGCAACGTACACGCTCAATTCAAGCCCTCTGCCCCTCTGAGCGCCATCAAGCTTTCATTGCCGGACCCTCGTTGCGGAGTTTGTCGCGATACCTATGCCATACTTAGATGTGACCCTTCGCGTGTGACACTCGCAGAGGTGCTCGAAGGTATCTTGGGTGGATCTGGGCGAGAAGTAAGTACATACGAGGATAAGCGCATGCTCAGCGATCCCGATTTCGAGGATAATCTCGATCGCACTCTTGAGAGTCTCAGTGTGACGAAGGGCAAGTTTCTTAGTATCGTAGACGAAGATGGCGAGCTCGAAGCTATTACCCTCGCCATCTGCTCCCTCCCGTGAGTGCGTCCCGTCATCACACAACTCAGGCCACTGATAACAGTGTACCAGACCCGACCACCCTGTTGATGGCCCCGCAATGATACTTCCCGACCCCCTACCGAAACCAAACCAAAGGGCAAAGCCCGTTATTTCCCGACCTCTGACGCCTCCGGAAACGCCGCTGGGTGCACAAAAACGGCCAGCTCCTGACGATTTAGACGGGACTCAACCAGCAAAGCGTGCGCGAATTGCCTTGACTTCCAACCACTCTCCAGGCACATCACGGCGCCTTGAAGAGGACGGTTTGGTTCTATTGGACGGGGACGGTCCCATGGATGAAGATATTGTCGTCATTGACTGAACTTTGCGAAAGTACTTTTGTTCGGCCCGGTCTAAGCACAGTCTGATTGCATCGCTACAATATCTTCCTTCCCCTTGCTTGTTATCTTCTTTACTTTATTCACCTCTCTATTGGGTATATCTTGGCATATTTCTGTCACTACATAGAACTATTTTATCAGTTGGCTTGCGTGCACCTATAATAATGAATTTTCAGTGGTCTGGTGCAAGAGCCGGAAGATCACGTGTTGCTTGGGGGTCATTTGCTCGTCGACACATCCAAGTCATTGCATCACCAACATCGAACGGCGGCAGCTTCACACAAACAAACCCTCAATCACAGCATTCTGTATGCCTCCGAGCACTACCTCAACGGGCAGAGCGAAGCACAAGAGTACGCTGAAGTTTGAATCGCCCCCTCCTAGTAAGAAATTCAAAGGCACAAAGAATGTCACAATTCTTTCTGTGAGAGGCTACGACCTGTACCATTTGAGGGCGTTGCCACTAACCTCGGTCGACTCCTATAAGCTCTCTCAGCGTCCAGTTCTCAAGCCTGGAAATAAGCCCTATTCTGCCCCTCAAAACGTTGTGGAATCTGCTAGCGCCACAGTGAAGGATGCCAAGGGGAAAGGGAAGGCTACCAGTCTTACACACGAAGAAATCCCGGGTACGCTGCGCGTGATTATTTTCACTTGCTTGAAGCTAACCCATTACTCCAAGATGATCGTCTCTGGGCAGACAAGTATGAGCCACAATCTCTGGGGGATCTAGCAGTGCACAAGCGCAAGGTCGACGACGTTCGTAGGTGGCTTGTAGAGGCATTTAGCGAACAAGGCCGCTCGGGGCATCGCGTACGTTCCCCTTCTATTCGCCCTACTAGAAGTTGATTAAAAAAAAAAATTCCACAGCGCCTGCTTGTCCTTACCGGTCCAGCTGGTTCTGGAAAGACGGCAACTCTACGCGTGCTCGCACACGAAATGAACTTCGAAATAATCGAACACAAGACCCATGTGAATACAGTCCAAGTATCGACTTTCGCGAGCGAGCTATTAATGTGTAGGTCTTCTGCTCCGTTGTCTGCGAGTGCTCAAAATGGGATCTGGAATAGCCAATACCCCAGATGTCTTTGCCACCTTCTTGGCGCGTGCAGGCGCTTACACGTCTATATTCACCTCCGCACGACAGAAGCTTGTCCTTGTCGAGGACCTCCCCAATATCTTGCATCCTGCTATTCGCGCTCGCTTCCACGATGCTCTCCGGACCCACGTCGAACATGGTCCGAGTGTGGCGCCGGTTGTGCTTGTCGTCAGCGATGCTGGTCTCTGTGTGGAAGCAAGTTCCAATGGTAGTTCGAGTCGTGATGTCGTGATAGACGCGCGGGCAGTCGTTCCGCCGGGGTTGCCCGCTCATCTTTTCACGGAAATCAGGTTTTTTTTTTCATCTCCGTGTCCAATTGTAATTATCACAATACTGATGATAAGCTTAAGATTCAACCCAATTGCGCCTACTCTGCTCGCTTCCGCATTGAAGCGCGTGACAACATTAGCAAACGTGCGCCTCTCACAGAGTATTTTGAACTCAGTCGTAGAAGGCGCTGGAGGAGATGTGCGCAGTGCGATCATGACACTAGAATTTACGTGTGCACGTTCCGCGTCTTGGAAACAGTCAAGCAGAAGCAAGTGAGTGATGATCGGCACACGAATTCGTGAGATCTGATAAACCTCAGTGTTGGCTCAATTGTATCGACGACGCAAAAGGAAAACGCTTTATTGCTTTTTCATTTAATAGGGAAGATAATGTACAACAAGCGTTCGATCGTGCTTCTATATTTCAGATTCGCAATACTCAAAGTCTATGCAGGAAAGGGTGACCCTCATCCCAAGTCCGCTTCTGCAAAAGACATCTCACGAGAACGTGTGCTCGACCGAACACTGAACGATCCACCACCACTGCCCCCGTGGTTGACCATGGAGGAACGAAAAACGAGTCGAGTAGATGTCAATGTCCGTTATCTCTCTGAGGATTGCTCTGCGATTTCTCTGAAGCTCCGGTCCATGTGCAGCTTCTTTATGCGTCCACGCCAGTCGATGCGTCGCTTTTTGGGCTTTACGTCCATCAAAATTATACACAATATTGCTCCAGTATCGAGCAATGCAGCTCGCTAATCGATAACCTCAGCTGGACAGATGCCAACAACTCTGAGAATGCTCGTACTTGATTCATTTTTTCACCTCAAGATACTGATACCACAAACAGTGGTACGACGCTAACCCCCACGCATTTCACATACAAGCTTTAGGAACACTTCACTCCTTACCCAGCCCTGTTCCGCGTACGGGACAGCGTATATTCAAGCCTGCGTTCTTTAGCTCGTTGCAAAAACAACAGAGTGCGCGAGACGCTTTGGATCAAACCTCCAACTGGCTTTCTAGCGTACGTAGATGCATTGTTCGCTATCCTCATGCAATGAGTACTGATGTCTTACAGACTGGATTGTGGTCCCGAGTCGCGATAACAACAGAACTGGGAGGTGTGTTGCGGACGTTAGGTCGGCGCGCTCCGCACGGGCACCGTGCTTTCTCGGAGCTTGTGTTCGGACAAGATTCCATAGGTGCGGTACCCATGGGTGAAGGAGATGTTGAGGCAGAGGCCGTTGACCGCGACGAAGGCGAGATAAGGGAAACAGGGCAATCCCATACCAGCGATGAGCAAGCCGCGTACTTGGGGTATTTAGAAGATGACGATATCGAGGAGTGGTAATGATTGATAAAAAATCCCACGATTTTGCGATAAGATTTGAAACCGGAACGTCGGAACCCCTGTCTCAACTCAACCCATCGCGACCCCCGACATGATTACATATCTCGACCTTGAGAAGAAACCATCACGAAAATGCCCCTCGCACCCCCCCTCGACCTTTTCCGTTGGCTCAGGGATAATGCTGAGCGGTTGCAACCACCGGTGAACAACTTCTGTCTGTACTCCGGTACGGACTTCGTTGTCATGGCTGTGGGTGGCCCGAACGCACGTGCAGACTACCATATTAACGAAACCGAGGTGCCTGAATGTCCCAAGATTCGTTAAGACGGTATCTCATATCCCATCTTTGATCGAACAGGAATGGTTTTATCAACATAAGGGAGACATGCTCCTTCGTGTCGTAGACGATGGCATCTTCCGTGACATCAATATCAAGGAAGGCGAGATGTTTTTACTGCCAAGTAAGGCCGACTTGGTAATCCACCTACATACTTACAGTACGTGACTTTAATTATGCGCTTCAGGTAATACTCCGCACAATCCCGTGCGCTTCGCCAACACAGTTGGAATTGTGATCGAGAGGGTGCGACCTAAGTCTGCCATCGGTATGTACTGTTCGTTTCTTTCTGTGGGTATACACGCATGTGATATTCATCGGTCCCCCCTCTTTTCGAATGAAGATCGGCTGCATTGGTATTGCCGAGCTCCTGGACACGAGGGGCCCACCGTCATCCGGGAAGCATCGTTTCATGTGACCGACCTTGGAACTCAGCTCAAGCCGTTCATAGAACAATGGATCTCCAGCGAAGAGAGTCGACGTTGCCCGAGTTGCGGAACCATTGCCGAAGCGAAGTAGTTAGACGCGTGTGGAGGTGAAGACGTAACCACAGCAACTCCGATATAATTAGAATGGTGATTTACACGGCCGTACTTAACGCATGTATAGTGCGAGCCTGTGTGCAACTACTTAAAGTATGTATATTAGATACGAGTATTCGTCGTTGATTAGATAAAGCATAAAGCATCAGCAGATCACGGGATGCCCGTTGCACATGAGCACGTGGTAATCAGGTGATCACTTTGACCTTTGTCTCGACGTCGACGCTATTGTCGCCGTCCCTCTATAAATCATGGCTCGCTTCAGCGCTTTAGCTAGCGATACCAGCGAGACGATGAACAATATACCGCGTCTCCCCCCAAGAAGCAGTCCCAGCCAAAGAAGAGTTCTGCATTCCCCCCCCCTCGATTTCAACGAGTAGACGAAGACGCGGAGATGGCCTCCGACTCTGAATCGTCGCGTGCGGATGAAGAAGAATCACATAGTGACTCCTCGCAACTCAGTGTTAATAACCAGCGCCATCTCGGCCGAGCCGGTAGAGGTGTGCACGCCACCGGGGACCCAGGAGAGGGGGAAGAAGAAGAGGAATCTGGCGACTCGTCGGCTTCAAGCACGGATGGGCTACTTCCAGAGCACCGGCGCGGCAACCCCAGCATCATTCCATGGGCGCAGCGGATAGGCGTCGACCCTCAAAAAATGCACGTTATGCAGGCGTCGTTGTTCAGAGGGCCAGAAACAGCAGAAGCGTTGAAACAAATGAACGCTGAAAAACCTGATCGAGCGCTTATGACACTCAATGGTCTGCACAGGAAACACAGCCGGGACTCTGAAGGCGATGGCCTGAGGATCGCAGCACAAGAGGTATGTCTCTCTTGAATGTGTACAGGGCCGTCGTTCATACTACACGTGCTAGCGAGCTTCTTTTGCTCATGACATCGAACCCGTCGCTTTCCGCCCCTCCCGCAAGTACGCCAGAGTGGAGAGCTCTGCTTCAATTGTGAACGGTGTGGAGGACGCTATGGTCGATGCTGGCCTTGCGTTCGGGCGATCGTTCCGAGTTGGTTGGGGTCCCTCCGGAAACCTGGTACACCTAGGGCAGCTATGCGGCCCTTCGTCAACACGGTAAGGCTCACGTCTGTCTCTCCGACTCTAATGTGCTGAATCGGCTTTAGAAAGCATACCGCGAACACGTCTGTGGTCACAAAAACTGCGGTGCCATTATCCATACCGGGTACAGACACGAGTCTTTCCACAAAACTGCTTTCGCATCACCTCACCAACTCGCCAATTCAGTTTGACGCCGAGGGTATCCCCTTTGCCAGTCCCTCTCCACAGTTGTCCTTTGGATCTTTCGTGTCTCTGTTCCTTCCACGGAACAGTCGTTCGCCGCACATATTTTCCGCCTTGGGCATGCATTGTTCGACGAAATTGACCTCCAACTCGAAGAGTCTATCAGTATAGACGTCCGCAACCGAGTCCACGCAGTGCGCAGAAAGGAGGCCCTCTCGAAATGGCTGGCGGCGTTGTTACTCCTACTATCGATGCGGAGATAAAGGGAAGTTTCTCTAGGGGTTCAGCCTCCGCAACATTCAGCCTTCTGACTGGTCATCAAATCGACAAGGCCTGCGAGGCTGCGATGGAAGGTGGAAACTTAAAGCTTGCCGCACTTCTGTCCCAAGCCGGTGGCGATCTAGAATTTCGAGCGGACATTCTGTCCCAGTTACGAATATGGCGCGAGCAGCGCGTGGATGCGCACATCGACTCAAACCTACGCAAGATTTACGCATTGCTGGGCGGCATTGTGGACACACTCGAGGGTTCAGACGGCACCGGGGTAGAGCGATGTCCCGACCTTCTAGTTTCACAAAAACTTGACTGGAAGCGTGTCTTTGGCCTACACCTTTGGTTCGGACAGCCCATGGACGCTTCAATAGCAGAGGTGTTTGACGCGTACGACAATCACTGGAGGAACGCACGTGATAGGGCCGCCCCTCCCGTCCCGTGGTACTTCGAAGATAGCTCCTCTGAGCCCAAACACTGGCGTTTATCCCCAGACGAGAATCCTCCAGACGCGTTCTACTCTCTAATCAAACTGTATGCGGACCCTGCCTGTTCACTCGCGACAATATCCTCCCCACTTTCATTCGGCCCTTCGCCAGCAGACCATTCTGTTTGTGGCACTTGTACATCA
>JAKELG010000512.1:0-23992 GCA_021527035.1 Lactarius vividus
CTCGAGACATAGTAATTGACCCAATCACCCATCACAAAGTCCCGTGCCTGGGACGGTGACAGTAACTGTGTTGTTTTTCCACAAGAAAATGCAGGTATCAAATGGCAGGCTCGAATCACACATGACAGATTGAGAAAGCTGAATGCGCCTGATGGATCATTTTCTGGAACCCAGCCGATCCTGTCCAGTCTACAGGTCCCAGGACCCCCTTGCCAGTCGGGATCACGTCCAAACCATCGTATGAACAAGAAGTCCACACGTTCTGGTTGATTACCAAAAAATGGACCAAAATATATGTTCACGTGGTATATGCCCAAAATCTGTGCATACCAGAATGGATGGCGAGCGTCATCACAAGCCCTCAGCATGACATTGCGGCGTGGTGTATTGCAGTTGATTGAATCACGATCTTGGGTTATGTCGTATGTTGTGTAATTGAAGGTAGCAGTCGCATGTGAGAAAATTGTGTTGTGCTGTATCTTCACATTTGCAAGCTCTGTACTTGTATATACTGGCTCGTCACTGACGGTGCTCTGGTGAAGATGATGGGCTAGGAGGTGGGATAGAAGGTTGTTATGAAAGTCCTTGTGTAGCTAGTCAGTGTTGGAATATATCCTCACTCTACATACCAGTACATACCTTAAAAGCAGGATCAACGGCATTTTGGGGCTCATTGAGAAACTGTGGGAGGTACAATTTACTAGATTGGTCCTGGGAAATGTGATACCAGTTGCCAGGAATGTCCTCCGCATGAGGATTGACACAAGGGATCTTTGAGTCTGAGTCCATGGTGGAAGCTTCGGCCGCAACCACTTCATTGTTCATCCGTTCGTGGACCTGTTTGACTATGTCCCTATTGATCATCTGGTCAATAAAGCGTTGTTTGTTAGTGTGCATGTATCATCTCTTGATGTTTCGATGCTCAAGTTCGCCCTGTTGTGATGACATTCATTAGTAACTTATCAAATGTGTACAAGGCCTCTGAAGCGCACGATCTGGGTACTGTATGAGTCAGTAGTACCAAACATCTTGATAGTTTCGACATAGTCCCCAAGCATGTGAAGCTTATATGTTGATAGGTTGAAGGTCTTAGGCCATTTCCCACTGGCACTTGCAGTGTTGGTGCCATGGCGAGACGTCCTCTCTGCTGCCCAGTGTCTTGCGTTGTACTCATGATTGGTCTCAACTGTGTTAAAACACAGGCAAGTCACCTCTGTGAAGTGGCGAAGTGCTTTTGCAAATAGCACTGTGACATTATCGAGAACCTTGAGGGTTGTCTCCATGTGAACCTGCAGCTTGGCAAGGGAATGCCAATACAATGCGAGATACAAAATGTTGATAAGTGACCTGTGCGCACTTAGTGGCTCTATGGACACACAGATAATGGACTGCTTTAGATTAGATATACAGGACTTATGTAGATTAGATGTATGATCATCACAATCTCGGACCTTTACTTTATCTATGACATCACTGTACAATGACATCACATGGACTACTCTGGACTTGTTATTGTACTATGCTTTTGGACTATGCTTTTGTTATATCTTTATTGTGATGTCACTATGATATCATCCTTGTTCTGGATTCTCTATTGTACTTATTGTCTAAGTACTTCCCTTTGTTCTGACCCACTCATTGTTCTGGGTCTTATTGTATTCTGTCTGTTGTATAACGCCCTTATTGTACAAGTGCGTCATTGTCTCTAGACTGTATAAATAGTGTACCATGTACGCCCTGATAGCCCCAGTTCTCACTCTGTGCTATCAGACATCTCTAAGCTCACTCTGCAAGATCTCTGCTTCCCTGTGCCTGTTGAGATGCGACTGATTAAGTCACATGTCTCATAGGATATGATTGAGTCATTCCTACCTTATACAGTATCTGACCCCTATGGTTAGATTTGGACTTCCGGACTCATATGGACCGGTTATTGTTTATCTTTATTTGTTTAGATCCTTATTAGGTTCTTATTGTTCTTATTGTTAAGATACTGGACTTAACCGCTTTAGGCGGCTTTATTGTTCTTTGCCCTCCAATGGCATTTCTCCCTCTGGTGCACAGACCAGGTGTATTTTGTTTGGATCACCAGTGCGCACGGACCATTATTAGCTAAGCGTCCTGTATATAAGGACTGCTGTTTTCGCTCATACACTTCAGAGTTCCTTCTACCTCTGAAGTGTAAGTCCCTTTCTACTAAGCCTCTCTACCTTACGCTGACACTAGTATAGTACTTGTTTGTCTCTAGGTGTGTAGCGCTGCTATTAGAGTTCCTTCTACCTCTGAAGTTACTTGTTTGTCTCTAGCTTCTTGCTATCTTTACCTCGCTGTTAGTGCTGCCTGCTCAACAGGTTATGGGCCCTGGACGCTCATACTAACAGCCGATTGTTCCAGATCTACCTTGTGTCATCTTGCTCACTTTGCGACCAAACTCTTGTCGTCATATACTCCCCTCAGTGAGCATCCATCTATCCTCTACCCCGACACATTCCTTTCTTGTCCACCGGCATTTTTGAATGTCATGCCATTCTGGCTAGCCTCTTAAGGAGGTTCTCGCGAAAGGCGCTAGGGAGCTGTTAAGTCAGCAGACGCATCCTTTAATTCCTCTGTGCGCACTATCCTCACTACTTAATTTCTATACCCGGTTTTCGTCTGGAAGTGCTTTCATAGGTCAATAGGGGAAGACCCTTGCGGCTATAGGCCACTCTAATGGTTGGGAGATACTCGGTTAATACCTGGGTCTCTTTAAGGGGTGTGAAGGCCTGGTTAATAGTCAAACCCAGAAGTCCTTCCCTCTGACACAACTAGGAGTTGCTACTATAATTAGAAACTACTATACATCAGTGCTAAGACCCTTAATGGTCTGGTCTAGTGTAACGCTACCACGGCGTTAGTCCGACTTGGACTTCGTATAACGGCGTTCACAACTTAGCAGATTTGTATGACCCTTTCAGAGTCTCGATAATCCCGTAAAAGACAACCAAGGCGATCCACAGTATCCGCCCAAGTAGTACGAAGGCGACTCCGAGTTGATGACTTGAAAGTGCCAGTGTCCTAGACGCAAAGGTCAGGAATACGGTGCTCGGATATTGAAGGCACGAAGGCCTCTGAAGAGACTTTGAGAAGGAAGCGAGTGGTATTCCGAAGAAGACCAAGATGGCGTATCTTGGTCTTCACGTCCCACTATTTATACACATTGTAGAGGCAGCTTTAAAGCTCCTCTTGTAAGTAATGTCCTCTAGCGTAAGTAGCTCGAACCCTACTACCGCTATCCTAGGAATGAGTAATACTAGTTATCACATGCTAGTACTCCTCCTGCTGACTGATCCGTAAAGTCCATGACTAATTCCTACTTACTATCGTAGTCATAACCGTATAGTAAGAGTCCACTTCATTCTTTGTATCGTACTCTGGGTCCATCCATAACATCACCCCCTTTTCAGGTATGGCACCCACGCCGTCGGCGATCTCCAGTTCCTCCCATCCATCCAGCCTGTGTCTCCTCCACCCGGTCCAATGTGTTGGCCATCTCCAGCCAGAACTTGCTGCGGGCCAGTTCCCCCTTGACGTTCCCCAATGCGGCGGCGAGTTGATGAAGCCGTTGCTCCATCTGCTCTGCCTTGTACGCATAAGACTGGTACCGATGTACCTCGGCCTTGAGACTCACGTTGTGCAGCTCCTCGAGGGTGCAATTGAAGCGAGGGCGGTCATGGTAACCGCCTGTGAATATGATGAGGTCTTCCTGGGGATAGTGGGGCTTACCTCGGGCCCGAACCTGCGGTTTCGCGTACAGCGGCTTGGAGTACACCTTCTCGCTATCCTCCACCAGTCCCAGCACCAGGGGGTCCGCGTTCATGATGATCTGAACATACGCGGCCTGGCGGGTGCGCCCCTGTCCATCAGTGACTGGGTAGTGGACGAAGTCCTCCCCGCAGTTGTACTTGTAACCATGAGGCGGGGGTCCTAGCGCGCGGTGTTGGAGTTGGAGAGTGGGAAAGAGGGGAGGAGCATCGACTCAGGCTCCTCCTTGGTACAATGGACGCCCGGTGGTGTCGCAGGCGTAAGGGGTCTCGTTAGGGTTGTCAGTGTCGGTGGCAGTGACAATGAGCGGATGCTCATCTGGGTAGTAGTCGTGGAGGCTCCCTCTTGCCTGCTCCAATATCGTCTCATCCGCTCCATGGCTCCAGCCTTCCTCTGCGCCATCATCTCCGACCGTCGTTTGGTCGCCCTCTGAATTTGCTCCCTCTTCCATGCCTCCGCTACTTGCCTCCACTGCTGCTCCCGCTTCCAATCTTGCCATCGTAACATCGCCTGCGATGGGCTCTTCGACCCACTGCTCCACTCGGACTGGGAGAGGTCGAGGTGAGGACACCTCACTGTCGCAGAGAGCTGCACGAAGCCGATCAACTTTGGGCATCGTGTGCGGGATGGTGTTGAGTTGTTGGCCGTCTTCGGTGACCAACCACCAGCTGGCTGGGTTGCTGGTGTCGGGAGTGTACTCGGCTGGGACGAGGCTTTGGAGGGCGTCGACGAGCTCTTGGTGGGTGATGGGGCTCATGTTTGAGGCAACACGAGCGATGGCGTCGGTGGCAGCGGGAATGGACATGGTTGTGAGAAGGGAATTGAGGAAGCCAGGGTGAGAGTTGTGAGAGGATGATGGGGGGTGTAGCGACGTCCCTCGAGCTTTTAAGTCTCTTGACGATCGGGGATTCAATGAATGATACTCAGCTATGGCTTCATCGGCGAATATGTCATCCTTGTTGACCCACTGATTTTCCGAGTCGGGATAGCCCTTCCATTTGATCAGATACTGAAGATGCCGTCTCCTGCCAAAATGCCGGTGGTCTAGAACCTTCTCGACTTCGTATTCTTCTTCTCCCTCCACCAAATCCAGTGGCAGGCGCTGGAAATTTTCTCCGTGCATTAACGTTTCGCGATAGGGCGTGAGAAGATCAATGTGGAATACGGGGTGTATGCTCCATTGTGTGGGAAGCTCCAATTGGTAGTTGACCGGTGACAGGATGCGTGTGATTTTGAAGGGTCTGTGCCTTCGAGCTGCCAATTTGGGTGTCAGTTGATTGGTCCGCAAATGTCGTCCTTCCAGCCACACGTAATCTCCTTCTTGGAATTTGGGGGTGTTTTGATGCTTGACCCACATGGATTGTGTGTAACGTCTACCACGGACGTTTGCCTGACTTAGGCACTGTTGTAACGTGGGTTCCCTCGGGGATGGAATCTGTGTACGTCCGCTAGTGGGAAGACTGCGGGGTGAGGCTGATACGTGCCGGTGGAATCTCTATATGTGTAGAGAGGTTCTTCTACGGGGACTCCTGCTGGTGGGCTTGGGACGGTGTGGACGTACTCCCACTGGAGGTTGTCGACAATGTAATAGCAGTGGGTTGGACGGGCGGTTCGGGCGTTGAGGTATTCAAAGACGAGGTGGCACGTAGTTCCGGGTGGGTAAGGCACTACTGGCGAATCTACCATTCACAGAGGAAGATGGAGATGGAGTCACGGGGATCCCCCTTGGTCTCGAAGGGATATGCCGGAGCTAGTTCACTTAAGGGTTGCTACGAACCCTTAGCACAGCAGACGAGTTAAGAGGTGGTATTCGAAGAAGACCAAGATGGGGATCCTGGTCCGTACTACTATGAGCTTAAATACAAGTAAGGGAACTAGTTCTAGCTCCGCTCGAACTCGTAAGTAACCAATAGCGTAAGTAGCGTATTCTAATAATAGAATGCGCAGTCGGTATCGTAACATGGAACACGTACAACAATGGGGAACATCAGTCAGCAAGCCTAATCACGATCACGTACAACAATAGGGCGTATCAGTCATCCAAACACGAGGCGACATGATCCGAAGTCCATGACACATTACATCTGACATACCGAGTCATCGCGAATACGTCAGAGTCCACGACCGGGCCGAGCAATCCGAGAATGAAACGTAACATCACCCCCTTTTCAGCGTCAAGCCCCAGCTTGACCCCGCATAACAGTGAGGGGGTTAGTGCCCACGGAGCGCAACGCCCTGATGCGGGCGATCTCCTCCGCGTCTTGCTGCGCCTTGGGTCCGCGATGGAGCGAGGCCCGTATGTTCTCAATGCGGTCCACCGCATGCGCCCGCTGGAGTCGGGCGACGCACCTGTTGCGTTCTATTTCCAACCTCTCCAGCTTCATCTGCTCTGCTGCCACGCGATGTTGCTGCGCTCGCCATCCAAGTGTCATGCAACGGTAGCGATGTACTTCGGCGATGAGGGTTGCATCCTTCTGGTGAAGGAGCGCCTGGTCGACCGAGTCGACTAGTCCTGCGTCGGAGAGCAGGAACGTGAGGTCATCGTCGGTGTAAGTGGGGGCAGAGGACTGCTCGTCGTAATAGGGGGTGGCGTGGACGGGCTTCCCGTACTGTTGGTCGCAATTGGCCCTGAAGGCCAGTACGAAGGGGTCGGCGGTGAGGATGAGCTGAGTATACCGGGCCGGCCAAAGACGTTCCTGAGCGTCGCGAATCTGAAAGGGAATGTAATGGACTCCCCTGTTGTACTCGTACCCCCTGGGAGGGGGTGTCTCCGCACGACTCTCGGTCTCCGGCATAAGTTCCTCTTCTGGATCGCGGCGAAGCGCGGATGAATACGACGTCGGTAGTGTGAGAGCTTCCCCGGTGGGTCCGCAAAGCGGGGGGGTTTCCGAGTGTGTCGTGGTGAGATGGGTGGCGTAACGTAGATATGGATGCGCTTCGAGGCGCTCCGCCGGGTCGTACGGGTCCCCGCCTTCGTCGGGTCCCGGGGGTGAAGCTGGTCGACTGGGGGCGTACCCCTGCTGTTCGTCGCCCGCTGGAGTGGGCGCTCGGGTTGGGATGTACTGGGAGGCGAGTCGACTGGGCTGGTTGGTCTCGGAAAAAACAGTGGGGGTCGGCGAAGGAACTGGGGATGGCCCGGGGGAAGGAGGACGATCTCCTCGCTGGTGAAGGGCGAGGGTAGCCGACAGGGGTGACGATGGCGTTGATTGTACTCGGTAAGGTGCGAAAGCTCGGTGTTGACGACATAGCGGAAGTTCACTGGGGAAGAGGGCCTCATAAGTGGGGAGTGAAGTGAAGGAGGGAGATGGGGACGTCTCTTGGGAATTCCCTGCGCTTATATGCGTTTCTCGGGCGGGGTTTGAATTCTTGAATTCCCTTATCGCTTCGTTGGCGAAGACGTCATCCTTATCGATCCATTGATTGTCTGAGTCGGGGTATCCCTTCCATTTGACCAGATACTGAAGTTTGCGACTTCTGCCGAATCGCCGAGAGTCTAGAATCTTCTCGACTTCGTATTCTTCCTCGCCGTTAACCAAGTCTGGCGGTGGGCGCTGGTAGTTGGGTCCGTGCGTGAGTGTTTCGCGATAAGGCGTCAGGAGGTCCACGTGGAACACTGGATGTATCTGCCACTGCGTGGGAAGTTCCAATCGATAATTAACTGCGGACATCACCTGAGCGACCTTAAAGGGGCCGTGGCGTCTCGCCGCGAGTTTTGCCGTTGGCTGGTGTGTGCGTAGGTGGCGTCCTTCAAGCCACACTTGATCTCCGATTTGGAATTTGGGCGTATCTTTGGCCTTGATCCACCCCTGCTGCGCTTTGATCATCAGTGACTGCGCGCGCTGGCGGAGTTCCTTGAACTGTTTGACCCTTAACGCCACTTGGGGTATCGGGGATGGCCTGTCTGTCCAATCAGCACGGGGATTGTATCCCATGAGGAGCTGGAACGGGGATTCTTTAGTGGTTTCGCTGGGCCAGTTATTATGCGTGAACTCAGCCATGGGAAGATAATGTATCCAGTCGTCTTGTCGTTCGTTGACCCAAAACCTCAGGTACTGCTCTAGCCATTGATTCGTGCGTTCCGATTGTCCGTCCGTCCGTGGATGGTAGGCCGTGGAGATGTTTTGTTCGATGCCGAGTATCTTGCAGAGTTCCCGTGTGAATTTGGAGGCGAATCGGGGGTCTCGGTCGCTAATGATTTTGCCCGGCAGTCCGAATCGAGGGAACACGTGTTTGACGTACAATGCGGCTGTGCCTTCAGCCGAGATCTCTTCTTGGCAGGGGATAAAGAGGGACATTTTTGTGCAGTCATGGTCCGTTATCGTGAGGATCGTGTCGCAGCCCTGTGCTTCTGGAAGTTTAGTGATGAAGTCAAGGGCGATGGTTTCAAATGGCATAGCTTCGGGTTTTGGGAAAATTGGGCGCAGTGGCGCTTTGATGGCCCTCGTGTTGACTTTGATGCGCTGGCAATCAGCGCAGCCTTTGACATATTCCATGACCTCGTTCCTGAGGCCTGGCCACCAGTAGTATCTTTCCACAAGTTTGATTGTTCGGCTGATTCCCGGGTGTCCATATACCGGAGGGTCGTGATGGTTCTTGACGAGTTCCCGTTTTTCTAGGAGTCCTCCCGTGACTACTCGGCGTCCGTCCTTGTACCAGGTTCCTTCGATTTTCTTCAGTCCGTGTGGATCTATCCAGGGGCGGAGTTTGTCTTCGTCTTGGGCGTATACCGGATTCGTCTTTTCCATTTCTTGTACTGATATGGTGGTGTTGATTCGGAGAGGGTCTTCTGTCGTATCTATTGCTGCGGCCCTGACGAAGATGTCATCGGGTAGTACCGTGACTTGGTCGTTGTCGCCTTCTCCTTGATCGTAGTCCGGGCGTCTAGATAGAGCGTCGGCTCTTCCGTTTGCCGTCCCTTTGATGTGGTGAATTTCAATATCGTACTCAGAAAGTTCTAGTACTTCCCGGGCTACTCGGCGGCTTATCTTTTGTGGGGAGCGCCAGTATTGGAGGTTCATGTGATCCGAGAAGACTTTGATCTTATGTGGTGATCCCGCTAAGTAGTGTCGCCAGTTTCTTAATGCTTTGACGATGGCCAGCAGTTCTAGGTCGTAGATGTCGTAGTTCCTTTCTGCCGCACTGAGAGTGTTGGAGTAGTAGGCTATGGGGTGTCTTTTGCCGTCTTTCTTGCGTTGGAGCAGTACCGCTCCTACTGCGAATCCCGAAGCGTCCACTTCTAGTTCAAACTGATCTTTTAGTTCCGCGTGTGCCAGTACTGGTTCCTCTGTGACAAGCCCCTTGATTTTGTCGAACGCTTCTTGTTCCGTGGTTGTCCACGTCCATTCGGTATCTTTGCGTGTGAGTTTGTTGAGGGGTCGTGCGTGCGTGGCAAAATTTCGAATGAAAGCGCGGTAAAAGTTGCAGAAACCTAGGAACGATCGCACCTGTTTGACGTTTTTGGGGTTTGGCCAATCTTTGATACCCGAAATTTTGACAGGGTCCATGCGTGTCACCCCCTTTTCAATGATTACCCCCAGGTAATCGATGCTGGGGGCGTGGAAGATGCATTTTTCTGGTTTGAGGAATAGGTCGTTTTCTTCCAGAAGATCCAGTATGTCGTGTACCGCGTCGATGTGTGCTTGTTCCGTTGACCGAGTTGCTATCCCTATGTCGTCCATGTATACCCTAATGACCGTCCCTTTTGTCTCGTGATATGCGATAAGGTCTTTGCAAATTTCGTTCATCATGGTTTGGAAGGTTGCCGGGGAGTTGGTCAGTCCGAAAAACATTACCGTTGGTTCAAAGAGTCCGTATTTCGTTTTGAACGCTGCTTTTTCCTGGTCCCCTTCTTTGATCCTTACGTTGTTGTATCCCCAGCGGATGTCCAGTTTGGTGAATATGAAGGCTCCGCTCAGGTCGGCGATGAGTTCTGGGATGAGTGGGAGAGGATATTGGTTGCGTATGGTCCAGTTGTTGATATTCCGGTAATCCTGTACGGGGCGTAGCTTTCCGTCCTTCTTTTTAATGAAGAAAAACGATGATGCGTACGGAGATTTTGATGGTCTGATGTATCCTTTGGCCAGTTGTTCGTCGATCCATTCCTTAAGCGCTACATCTTCTGCTTGACTCATGGGATAGACCTTGCAGTCGATCGTGTCCGGGGCGTTCGGCTTGAAGTCGATTGCGTGATCCCACGGTTTTGATAGTGGGAATCGATTCGACTCTTCCTCGCTAAAGATTTTGACGTGCCTTTGATATTCTTCCGGTACCGTTTTTGCTTCCGTATATTGTTTGGCTTCGATCGCCATTTCTGTTGACATTGTTGCGCGAAGACGAGTGTCTTCGAGGTCGCATTCTTTCTTGAGCTGTTCCTCGATCTTCCGCTTATTTGGTAGCAGCAGTTTCTCGAGTACGAGTCTGGCGATGACCGGATCTATCCGGGGTTTTGAGGGGTTTGTAGTTCGCAAGACTATTGGGTACTCAGCTTCGTTTAGGGTAGCGGTGGCCCACTGGATATTGGGTTGGAAGGTCGCCAACCAGGGGTAGCCTAAGATGATGTCTTCCCCTCCTACGTCGGTTACCAGGAATCGCATTTCCTTGGTAATCCCTTTGGTCTGTACCTCTAGATCCACGCAATGAGTGATCTTGCCTCCTTTGTTATGCGTGCCGTCAATATTCCAGATCTTTCGATGACGGTCTAGTTCCTTGAGGCCTAGCCTCATTCTCTTGACGAATTCCGGATGTATGAAGTTGTTAGTGGCTCCGGAGTCCACTAGTGCTCTTTTGTCGGCCATGGCGTAACTTGCGCGCAATGAAACTGGAACATGCATAGATTGGTAGCGCGTTATGAACACAGAATTACACCGTAATGCCCTCACCCAGGCCGTCGGGTTTAGGCGCTTTGAAAATCCTCTCGCCCCAATAGATCCCGAACTACCAAGTCCCTGGCTTCGTCGTCTAGGTTTCGGACTCCGTTTATCCAACTGGTCGCCCGTTCTTGTGGCGTATCAGTGGTGGCGCGGGCGCCGCGGCTACTGCCGCCGTCGTCTTCGAATTGGATCAGAGGTTCGTCTTGGACACTCTGGACTTCCTCTATGAACGCTCCCCTTCCTTGGCGAGGTTGCCAGTTCGTGTTGGTGCGCGGTCTGCGGGGTTGACGGCAGTCGCGGGACATGTGTCCGAGCTTCCCGCAGTTGTAGCAGTTGATGTTCTTCATGTCTACAACTCCTTTTCCTTGGGAGCGTCCTCCTTGCGGTGTGTACGGAGGTCGAGCGTAGTCGATTTCTTCGGAGCCTGCGAGTCGAGCGCGGACCCTTCCTGGGGTAGTATCCATGGCGTCCGGATGATTCCGGAATGCTTGCCATCCTTGGCGCGGCTGCTGTGGACGATTTGGGGCGTTGAACGTTCTGAGAGAATTATTGCCCGGCTTACCGGGTCCCGGGGGTTTACGTCCCCCCAAACGTGTCTGTAGGTGCATCCACTTGCGCTGTTGCTCTAGCGCAGCCACTTTCCATTGTGCATAAGTGTTCGGACTGTGGAAGTTGTAGGCGTTCTTGTAAAGTTCTACCGGTAGTCCACTGGTGAACTTGTCCAGGACTAGGGAGTCGTCGAAGCGATACCCGGCTTCCCTAACTGCTTTCTCAAATTTGGCGATGTATGAATCGATGTCTTGCCCTTCCATTCGGAATCCTTTCTGGAGTTCTTGTTGGGCTCTCTCCTTTTCGAGGGTGTCTGCGAAAGTGTTGCGGAAGCCGAGTTCGATGGCCTCCCAAATCCATTTGTCGTAGGGGCCGTGTTTGGTTTTATACGCTTTGACCCACTTGGTTGTTGAGAGGACCCATTCGTTGACATGATCCCCCTGGATATAGGTCAAGAAGATCAGCGCCTTTCGGTAAGGGAGGGTGAACGCAGGGTTGTCGTAGTTGGTTTCGACGAACAACTCCCATTGAGTGAGGAATTGTTGAACTTTGGTGCGATCTCCAGTGAAGACGAGTGGTTCCTTGCCCATGAATTTCTCGGGTTTGGTTCCGCTTGATACGTTTGGTCCGGTGAAGAGAGGTCCTCCTGGGTCGCCTCCTCCGTCATCTCCTCCTCCTCCTCCTCCTCCGTGTCCTCCTGGAGGGGGGCCTTCTCCGCGGCTGATGCGCGCGGGTTCCTGGAACGTAGCGGGTTGCTCGGTAACAGTAGTGGTCATGTCTGTGGGAATGGACTCAGCTAGTAGTCCTAGTTGCGCTTCTTCTTCTTCGGCTTGTGCTTCGAGGATTCGAATTTCCTCTGGGTTACTTCCTAGTGACGGGGATGGTGCAGGTGTCTTGGGAGTGGGGGAACGGACTGGTTCTTCTTCTTGTCCGTCGATGGGGCCCCACTGGTCTCTAGTGGTGACTTCGCTTTGTAGGATGTCGAGTTTGAGGCTCGATCCGGCTGGTCGGACTACTTGTAATTTGTAGTGGAGTGCGTCCCACTTGAGTTCTGTCCAACAGGTGTGTTCAAAGTTGAATTCTACCGGGATGAGTCCGGTTTTGCCGTCCTTGTAAGTATAGAGGACTACGTAGCCTGGGTCTCCTTGTTCTGTCTGCCAAAAGGCTTCTTTAAGGTATTGCTTGGGGACGTTGCGTTCCCCTCTTCTGTCGATGTGATAGGGTCGGAATGGAATCCAAAGGTCGCGGGTTGTTACTGCGGAAGCCACGTTGAAGGATCTTGGTCTTAATGTAACGTCTACCACGGACGTTTGCCTGACTTAGGCACTGTTGTAACGTGGGTTCCCTCGGGGATGGAATCTGTGTACGTCCGCTAGTGGGAAGACTGCGGGGTGAGGCTGATACGTGCCGGTGGAATCTCTATATGTGTAGAGAGGTTCTTCTACGGGGACTCCTGCTGGTGGGCTTGGGACGGTGTGGACGTACTCCCACTGGAGGTTGTCGACAATGTAATAGCAGTGGGTTGGACGGGCGGTTCGGGCGTTGAGGTATTCAAAGACGAGGTGGCACGTAGTTCCGGGCGGGTAAGGCACTACTGGCGAATCTACCATTCACAGAGGAAGATGGAGATGGAGTCACGGGGATCCCCCTTGGTCTCGAAGGGATATGCCGGAGCTAGTTCACTTAAGGGTTGCTACGAACCCTTAGCACAGCAGACGAGTTAAGAGGTGGTATTCGAAGAAGACCAAGATGGGGATCCTGGTCCGTACTACTATGAGCTTAAATACAAGTAAGGGAACTAGTTCTAGCTCCGCTCGAACTCGTAAGTAACCAATAGCGTAAGTAGCGTATTCTAATAATAGAATGCGCAGTCGGTATCGTAACATGGAACACGTACAACAATGGGGAACATCAGTCAGCAAGCCTAATCACGATCACGTACAACAATAGGGCGTATCAGTCATCCAAACACGAGGCGACATGATCCGAAGTCCATGACACATTACATCTGACATACCGAGTCATCGCGAATACGTCAGAGTCCACGACCGGGCCGAGCAATCCGAGAATGAAACGTAACATTGTGCCTTCTTGATAAGATCACGGGCTTCTTGCTGGGCTTCTTGGAACTGTTCGAGCCTCGTGGTGATCTGTGGGATGGGAGACAGCTTATCAAGCCAATCAGCGCGTGGGTCATATCCCATGAGGAGTGAGAATGGGGACTTCCTTGTTGCTTCATGGGGCCAGTTGTTGTGCGCGAATTCTGCTATTGGTAGAAAGGATGCCCAGTTATCTTGACGCTCGTTGGTCCAGAACCGGAGGTACTGTTCCAGCCATTGATTGGTTCTTTCCGATTGCCCGTCAGTTCGGGGGGTGATATGCTGTAGAGATGTTCTGCTGTATTCCAAGGATCCGACACAGTTCTCGGGTGAACTTTGACGCAAAGTGGGGGTCTCGGTCGCTGATGATCTTGGACGGTAGTCCAAATCGCTTGAAGACATGGGTAGCATAAAGTCCAGCTGTTTCTTCTGCTGTGATCTCTTCGTTACAGGGGATGAACACCGAGGCTTTACTGCAGTCGTGGTCTGTTATGGTCAGTATGGTATCGTATCCCTCTGACATTGGGAGCTTTGTGATGAAGTCAAGGGCGATGGTTTCGAAAGGAAGGGCGTTCTCCTTGGGTGTAATGGGTACCAAAGGGGCCTTTGTAGGTTGTGTGTTGACCTTGTGTCTTTGACAGTCGGCGCAGCCCTGTACATAGTTCCGGACGTCCATCTTCAGCTCGGGCCACCAGTATCTTCGTTCTACTAGTCTCGTAGTCCATGCAATTCCGGGGTGCCCATGTATCGGTGGGTCGTGGTGTGCCGCGATGAGTTCGTGCTTCTTCTCTAATGATCCAGTAATCACGTACTTTCCCTGTCGATACCATGCTCCTTTGACGAACTTCAGCTGGTGTGGATCCACCCAGTAGCGTAGTTTTATCTCCGTCTGAGGGGGGTCTTGCGTTGCCTGTACCGTGGTTGTTCTTGCGAATATATCTTCGGGTAGTACAATTACATTTTCGTTGTCTTTTTCTCCCTGATCATAGTCTGGTCGTTGAGATAGCGCGTCGGCTTGGCCATTCTTTTTGCCTGGGATGTGGTGAATTTCGAAATTGTATTCCATTAGTTCGAGTACTTCCCTTGCGACCCTTTGGCTTATCTTCTGCGGGAGTTTCCAATACTGGAGGTTCATGTGATTGGAGTATATTTTGATTTTGTGTGGTGATCCCGCTAGTAATGGTCTCCAGTGTCGAAGTGCTTTAATGATTGCCAGGAGTTCTAGATCGTATATGTCGTAGTTTCATTCTGCTTCGCTGAGTGTGGCGGAGTAGTAGCCAATTGGGTGCCGCTTGCCGCCTTCCTTCTTTTGAAGTAGTACTGCTCCTGTGGCGAATCCTGACGTGTCCACTTCGAGTTTGAATGGTTCGTCTAGTTTTGGATGAGCGAGAACCGGTTCTTCGGTGACCAAGGCTTTGAGTTTCTGAAATGCGTTGTTTTCTTCGTCCGTCCACCTCCATTCCATGTCCTTTCTCGTGAGTTTGTTGAGTGGTTTGGCGTGTGTGGCGAAGCCGCGAATGAAAAGTCGGTAAAAATTGCAAAATCCCAGGAATGAGCGGACATCACGGACCTTAGTTGGCGTTGGCCAGTCTTTGATACCTGAAATTTTTACCAGGTCCATGCGTGTTACCCCCTTTTCAAGGATTACCCCCAGGTAATCCATTCACGGCTTGTTGAAGAGGCATTTTTTGAGTTTGAAGTACAAGTCATGCTCCATTGCTACTTGAAGTACATCGCGGACTGCCTCCTCGTGTTCCTCTTGTCCCGCTGGGTCCCTAGTTGCAATACCGATGTCGTCCATATATACCCGGATTATGGTTCCTTTCTGTTCGTGCTTCGCGATGGTGTCTCGGTATATCGTGTTCATCATCGTTTGAAACGTGGCCAGGGAATTGGTGAGTCTGAAGTACATAACTGTTGGTTTGAATAGACTGTACCGTGTTTTGAAGGCTGCCTTGTGTTCGTCTCCCTCCTTGATGCGGATGTTATTATATCCCCATTGGACGTCGAGCTTGGTGTACGTATGGGCTCAGCTTAGGTCTGTGATCAAGTCTGATATGAGAGGCAGGGGGTATTGGTTGCGAATGGTGACAGCGTTGATCTTTCGGTAGTCTTGTACGGGCCATACTTTTCCGTCTTTCTTTTTGATAAAGAAGAATGACGAGGCATAGGGGGACTTTGAGGGTCGGATGTACCCCTTTTTTAGTTGTTCGTCGAGGAACTCCTTTAGTTTGCCGTCTTCTTCTTGCATCATGGGGTAGACCTTGCAGTCAATGGCTGTTGGGGTTCCTTTTTTGAATTCGATGGCGTGATCCCACGGTCGAGATGGCGGGAATCGGTAAGATGCCTCTTCACTGAAGATCTTCGCAAACTTTTGGTAAGTGTCTGGGAGTTCTACTTTGGTGCTGAACTGCTTAGCTTCGATTGCCAGCTCGGTTGCCGTTGTGCGTATCTGGCATTCGTCTGTGAGTTCTTCTAGTATCTCCTGCTTGTCCTCTGTCCGGAGGGCCCCGATGACATGATATTCTTTTGTGGGGTTTATGGATCGGATCACGACCGGGAGCATCCTTTCGTGGATGGTTGCATATCTCCAGTTGATTGTGGGTTCGTAGGCAGCTAGCCAGGGGTATCCCAGCACGAGGTCTTCGCTGCTGATGTCCGTGACCAGAAATTGTAGCTTCTGGCGCTTCTGGTTAGTCTGGACTTCGAGGTCTATGTATTGGGTGATACTGCCCGCCTTGTTTTCCGTATTATCTATGTTCCATATTTTGCGGGGGCGTTCTAATTCTTGTAGCCCTAAGCCCATTCTTCGAGCGAACGAGGGGCGTATGAAGTTGTCGGTGGCTCCTGAATCTACAAGAGCTTTAATGTCGGCCATTGCGTAACTTGTACGAATCGATACTGGAATTCGGAGCGAACGGTAGCGAGTCATGATTACAGAGTTACAATTAACTGCCCTCACCCAGGCCGATGGGTTCAGGCGTTCTGAAAACCCTCTTTCCCCCACATTTCTTGGAGGATGAGGTCTTTTACGTCATCTGTCTCTGCCGCTACTCCGGCCAGCCAATCCTTGGCTCGTTGTTGCGGGGGTGCCGCACTGGCGGTTCTGGCTTGTACGGGTGTGTTACGATTTTCTTCCCTTTTCCCTTGGACGCTTCCGTTCCTTGATTCTTATTCCCGCGCCCCACCTTGTTACGTTCATAACTCATCACACGCCCAACCGTTTCCCATGATCTCTTCGCCGCACGATACGCCCTCATGTCCTCTTCCTTGTATATCAAAGTTCACGGCGCTCCGGTCTCAGCTGACTCCCACATGACCCCGCGTAATCGCCCTGTTTCTTACTATAGCATTGCCTTTGTTCCGCTTTTGTTTAAGGACTCCACTTATCGCGCCATATGTTTGTTGCGTACAAACATCCTGTACCAGTATATAAGTCGCACGCTACCTAGCTTGTACGGTAGACTTGACTTCTTGTGTAATACCACATCGTTGTCAATCCACGAACGACTTTGGCTCGCTGTTTCGCTTGAGCACGACTTTGGTTCGCCGCTGCGCTTGAACCCCAGAACCCTCGACTACCACTCACGTGTCTGAGGAGACCGTGTGGTGCTTATTCATCATCGAACTTAGCCTTGAACGGCTAGCTCACGTCCCGTTACCTCGGCCTGAACGACTTAGTGACGTGCACGTCGCACATAACGTTCCTGTGGTAACGTTACAGGGTGGTTCTTCTTGTGAATAGTAGTTGGTTTCCATCATGCGACTGGTGGTTGCTCGTCGATGAGGCTGTGAGCAATTTCGTGAGAAGTGCCCAGCCTGATTGCAATTGTAGCAAATGACTGTCCTCATGTCTCTAGGTGGTGGTCCTCCTCCTCTTCCATATCCTCCTCGTTGTGGCCTGGGGATGAAGGGGCAATTTGGGTCCCCTACTTCAGCTACCCTAGTGTGGGTTCGGTCGGCGGAGGTATCCATGGTGTTTGGATCGTATTGGGTTGGTGGTGGTCCTCATGGTGGTCCCCAGTTGGGGGGTTGTGGTCTCCATCAGGGTTGGGCTGATGATGGCGGGGTCTTTGTTTTGAAGTTGTCGAGACGTGCTTTCATGTGGATGTATTGTTTTTGCCTTCTCAGTGCACATCTTTCCAATCTTCGAACGTGTGAGGTTCGTCTAGTTCATAGACCTTCATGAACAGGGCTTGGGGTAGTCCTGCGGTGAACCGATCAATGGTTTGTCGATCGTTTAAGTTGTAGTGAGCTTTTCTGGCTAGTTGCTCGAATCGGACTACGTACGCGTCGATGTCCTCTCCCGTCATTTTGATTCCTTTTTGCAGCTCCGCTTGAGCTTGTTCTTCTTTGAGTATGTTTGAGAACCTTCTGGCTGAAGCGCAGCAATGCACGCAGCTATCAGGAATGGTGTCCTCACCTTTGAGTAGGTTGAGCGACTGTAGAGTGGAGAGGGTGCACAAGTGAGAAAGAGAGTGAATCTGTATTCGCCTCCCTCCCCATAGGAGGCATTATATACCCTATGGCCCCACCATGTCCGGAAGCGCAAAAGTGATGAGTACAGGCGTCCACAATATCGCGTTTTTACATATGCCTGACGTAAATTACCACTTCGACTTAGTCATGAGACTACTTTTCGCTCAGAGGCGAATTGCGCCCAGTATAGTACGTATCCTAACTACTGTAATAGGAAAGCATACTGGCAGTAATGTCGTAACTGCTATAGATAAGGGCCTTACGTACTTATTACGTTCCAACACTCCCCCTTGCTTAGTGCAGCTAATTAAAGCGCGTCTAAGCAAACAGCAAGAACCTCATGAGCGTTGGGGATGAGCATCAAGTGAGGGTTGCGTAAGAGTCGGTGAGACTACAACTGTCTCTAACACGTCTCATTAAGTTGTGAATGATGATCATTAATGATATCTTCCAACTTGGAGTGTCATTACTATGTCCCCATCAGGGACAGGACATGTGAACTACCTTGCGGAGTTCAATAAGGCTTAGAGTCAGGTGTCTGCTAATGAAGCGACATCGCACCATGTCTAGGAGAGAAAACGGTGATTCTGTCCTGTTCTGTTCTTCACAAAGAAGAAGCGGTGGACACGGAGGACGTAGAGAAACATATGCTCCAAAGAGCAGACAAGCTTCTCTATAACTTCCTTCACGAGTCACCATCATCAGGCATGGTGTGCTGAGGTGGCAAATTGCCAAACTCTAGCCCTAGTTGTTCCCTGAACTTAAGGAACTTAATGCGACCCAGATTTTTAGTAAAAAGATCGGCGGGGTTCTCAGCTCCTTCAATGAAGAATAATTCTATCTTCTTTTCACGGATCACATCACGAATGTAATGGTGACGTAGATCAATGTGTTTGATCCGTTTTTCCTGAACAGGATTAGAAGATAAAAATATGGAGCCTTGATTATCTCCGCACAATGGAATCGGTCCAAGGTTTATTCCAAGCTCACTAAAGAGCGAGCGAATCCAGACCAACTGTCTGCTTGTATCACACAGCGACATATACTCTGCTTCAGTGGACGAAAGCGCAATAGATTTCTGCGCTCTAGAATTCCAGCAGAATACTCCATTTGCCATTTTTACTAAGTAGCCCGTAGTGGACTTTCTGGTGACTGGGTCAGAAGCCCAATCAGAATCTGCGTATGCTATTATACCACCATCGCTTTTGCCATCAAAGACTAAAGCATAGTTTGAGGTACCAAGTAAGTAGCGGCATATGTAAAGTGCACGCTTGTAATGGTCCTCAGATGGGTTGGCAGCAAACTGCGCCATTTTTGTAACAGCATAGGCAATATCTGGTCGCGTACCAATCATAATGTATAGGAGAGATCCTATCACTTGTTGGTAGGACGCTCGGAGTTCTGGGGTTGCAGTTCCCTTATTAGGGGATGGGTGATACCCTTCCGGTAGTGGAGTAGGTACTGATTTGGCATTAATCAGATTAAAACGCTGCAGCACTTTCTGAAGGTAGTCCTGCTGATCTAGTAGGAGTCTACCCTTAGAGCGTAGTATGCGCATGCGTAAGAACTCTTTGGTATCACCAAGGTCTCTGCATTCCCATATTTCCATGAAGCGTCTCTTCAGGGATGCTATGTCCTTTTTACTTTTTCCAAGGAAGAGGACGTCATCGACATAAACAATGACTACGATTGTTTTGTCTTCATTCACAAACAGACCTGAGTCTGATTGAAGTCGTGTGCAGCCAAGGGTGCTCATAGACTTATCCAGCGCTCTCCACCAAGCGAGTGCAGCTTGTTTAAGTCCGTAAATAGCTTTCCTAAGGTGCATGACTTTATTTTGTTGGCTAGGGTCTTTGAACCCTTCAGGTTGTTCCATGTAGAGCTCCTCATCAAGGTCTCCATACAGGAAGGCAGTTTTGACGTCAAGTCCAGAGATGTGCCAATCCTTCAGCGCTGTAAGCGCGAGCATCATCCGGACAGTCTCAAACCGTACCACTGGCGAGAATATTTCGTCATAATCTATGCCTTCAACCTGAGAAAAGCCTTTGGCAACTAGCCTGGCTTTTTTACGGCCATCTGACTTTAAGTCAAATACCCATCTATTCTTGATTACCCTTCTGCCTTTCGGCGGGTTAACAAGATCATAGACTTTGCGTTTGCGAAGAGAAGCAAGCTCTTCTTGGCACGCATTACGCCACTCCTCCTGGGGTTCACTTGGCATTTTAAGAATGTCCCGATAGGTCCATTCGCGAATATTAGAGGTATCAGGTGACTCTAGATCCACTGGTGAGACTGCTTTGGCGAGCAGAAGATCTAGAAATCTGACTCCCCCTTCCTGAGCGAGGCGGATCAGCAATTGCTGATCTACTTCGTCTGAATCCTGCGGAGTATCACTCTGTGCACTGGAAGAATCAGAAGCGGCTTGTTCAGGATCATCACCTGAGACCGTCTGATCTTGACGTGGACGCTGCTGGGAGCTACCCTGCTGCGGCTGTGTCATTTGTCGCCATGTGCGAATCCGCGCAATGTCTCGAATAATTGTAGTAGGGGGCCTATTGTAACGTCTACCACGGACGTTTGCCTGACTTAGGCGCTGTTGTAACGTGGGTTCCCTCGGGGGTGAAACCTGTGTATATCCGATAGCGGAAAGACTGCGGGATGAGGTTGATACATGCCGGTGGAATCTCTGTACGTGTAGAGAGTCTCTTCTATAGGGACTCCTGCTGGTGGACTTGGGACTGTGTGGACGTATTCCCACTGGAGGTTGTCGACAATGTAATAACAATGAGTCGGGCGTGCGGTTCTTGCGTTGAGGTACTCGAAGACGAGATGGCACGTGGTTCCAGGCGGATATGGCACGACTGGCGAATCTACCATTCACGGTGTGAAGATGGAGATAAGGTCACGGGGATCCCTCTTGGTCTCAAAGGGATATGCCGGAGCTAGTTCACTTAAGGGCTACTGTAGACCCTTAGCACAGAGGACGAGTTAGAAGGTGGTATTCGAAGAAGACCAAGATGGGGATCCTGGTCCGTACTGCTGCGAGTTTAAATACAAGTAAGGGAACTAGTTCTAGCTCCGCTCGAACTCGTAAGTAACCAATAGCGTAAGTAGCGTATCCTAATAATAGAATGCGCAGTCGTAATCGTAATCCGAATCGCGTACAACAATAGAAAGTATCAGTCAGCATAGTAAGCCACATCACGTACAACAATGGCGAGGCATCAGTCATCCAAACACGAGGCTGTAAGATCCGAAGTCCATGACGTATTACTGCTAACGTGCCGAGTCATCACAAACACGTCAGAGTCCACAACCGGTCCGGGCAGTCCGGGGCCAAACGTAACATCACCCCCTTTTCAGCGTCAAGCCCCAGCTTGACCACACATGACGGCGAGGGGGTTAGTGCCCACAGAGCGCAGCGCCCTAATGCGGGATATCTCCTCCGCGTCCTGCTCCGCCTTGGGTCCGCGGTGAAGCGAGGCCCGAATGTTCTCGATGCGGTCTACCGCATGCGCCCGCTGGAGTCGGGCGACGCACCTGTTGCGATCTATCTCCAACCTTTCCAGCTTCATCTGCTCCGCCGCCACACGATGTTGCTGTGCTCGCCACCCTAACGTCATGCAGCGATAGCGGTGTACTTCGGCGATGAGGGTCGCGTCCTTCTGATGAAGAAGCGCTTGGTCGACCGAGTCGACTAGTCCTGCATCGGAGAGCAGGAACGTGAGGTCGTCGTCGGTGTAAGCGGGGGCAGAGGACTGCTCGTCGTAATAGGGGGTGGCGTGGACGGGCTTCCCGTACTGCTGGTTGCAATTGGCTCGGAAGGCCAGTACGAAGGGGTCAGCGGTGAGGATGAGCTGAGTATACCGGGCCGGCCAAAGGCGCTCTTGAGCGTCTCGAATCTGGAAGGGAATATAATGGACTCCCCTGTTGTACTCGTACCCCCTGGGAGGGGGTGTCTCCGCACGACTCTCGGCCTCCTGCACGTGTTCCTCTTCTTGATCGCGGCGAACCGCGGATGAATATTGCGTCGGTAGTGTGACAGCTTCCCCGGTGGGTCCGCAAAGCGGGGGGGTTTCCGAGTGTGTCGTGGTAAGATGGGTGGCGTAACGTAGATATTGATGCGCCTCGAGGCGCTCCGCCGGGTCGTACGGGTCCCCGCCTTCGTCGGGTCCCGGGGGTGAGGCTGGTCGACTGGGGACATACCCTTGTTGTTCGTTGCCCTCTGGAGTGGGCGCTCGGGTTGGGATGTACTGGGAGGCGAGTCGGCTGGGCTGGTTGGTCTCGGAATAAACAGTGGGGGTCGGCGAAGGAATTGGGGATGACCCGGAGGAAGGAGGACGATCTCCTCGCTGGTGAAGGGCGAGGGTAGACGACAGGGGTGACGATGGCGTGGACTGTACTCGGTAAGGTGCCGAAAGTTCGGTGTCGACGACATAGCAGAAGTTGACTGGAGAGGAGGGGCGCATGAGTAGTTGAGTGAGTGGGAGAGAGGGATGGGGACGTCTCTTGGAGTTTCCCTGCACTTATATGTGTTTCCCTGGCGGGGTTGGAACTTTTAAACTCCCTTATCGCGTCGTCCGCGAATACGTCATCCTTGTCGACCCACTGGTTGTCCGAGTCTGGATATCCCTTCCATTTAACCAGGTACTGAAGTTTGCGACTTCTGCCGAACCGCCGAGAGTCTAGAATTTTCTCGACCTCGTACTCCTCTTCGCCGTTGACCAAATCCGGTGGTGGGCGCTGATAATTGGGCCCGTGCGTGAGTGTTTCGCGATAAGGCGTCAGGAGGTCCACGTGGAATACTGGGTGTATCTGCCACTGCGTGGGAAGTTCTAATCGATAATTGACTGCGGACATCACCTGAGCGACCTTAAAGGGGCCGTGGCGTCTTGCCGCGAGTTTTGCCGTTGGCTGGTGCGTACGTAGGTGGCGTCCTTCGAGCCACACTTGGTCTCCGATTTGGAATTTGGGCGTATCTTTGGCCTTGATCCACCCCTGCTGCGCTTTGATCATCAGTGACTGCGCGCGCTGGCGGAGTTCTTTGAACTGTTTGATCCTTAACGCCACTTGGGGTATCGGGGATGGCCTATCGGTCCAATCGGCGCGAGGATTGTATCCCATGAGGAGCTGGAACGGGGATTCTTTAGTGGTTTCGCTGGGCCAGTTATTATGCGTGAACTCAGCCATGGGAAGATAGTGGATCCAGTCATCTTGTCGTTCGTTGACCCAGAATCGCAGGTACTGCTCCAGCCATTGATTCGTGCGTTCTGACTGCCCATCCGTCCTCAGGTGGTAGGCCGTGGAGATGTTCTGTTCGATGCCAAGTATCTTGCAGAGTTCGCGTGTGAACTTAGAGGCAAATCGGGGGTCTCGGTCGCTAATGATCTTGCCCGGGAGTCCGAATCGGGGAAACACATGTTTAACATACAGTGCGGCTGTGCCTTCAGCCGAGATCTCTTCTTGACAGGGGATAAAGAGGGACATCTTCGTGCAATCATGATCCGTTATCGTGAGGATCGTGTCGCAGCCCTGTGCTTCGGGGAGTTTAGTGATAAAGTCAAGGGCGATAGTTTCAAATGGCATAGCTTCGGGTTTTGGGAATATTGGGCGTAGTGGCGCTTTGATGGCCCTGGTGTTGACTTTGATGCGCTGGCAGTCGGCGCAGCCCTTGACATATTCCATGACCTCTTTCCGGAGGCCTGGCCACCAGTAGTATCTTTCCACGAGTTTGATCGTTCGGCTAATCCCCGGGTGTCCGTATACTGGGGGGTCGTGATGGTTCTTGATGAGTTTCCCTCTTTTCTAGGAGTCCCCCCGTGACCACTCGGCGTCCATCTTTGTACCAGGTTCCTTCGATCTTCTTTAGCCCGTGTGGGTCTATCCAGGGTCGGAGCTTGTCTTCGTTTTGGGCGTACACCGGATTCACCTTCTCCATCTCTTGTACTGAGATAGTGGCGTGATGCGGAGGGGATCTTCCGTGGTGTCTATTACTGCGGCCCTGACGAAGATTTCGTCTGGTAGTACTGTCACTTGATCGTTGTCGCTTTCTCCTTGGTCATAGTCTGGGCGTCTAGATAGGGCATCGGCTCTCCCGTTTGCCGCCTTCCTTTGATATGGTGAATTTCGATATCATATTCAGAGAGTTCTAGTACTTCCCGGGCTACTCGGCGGCTTATCTTTTGTGGGGAGCGC
>JAKELG010000513.1:0-23963 GCA_021527035.1 Lactarius vividus
GGCTTCGCCACACACGCCAAACCACTCAACAAACTCACGAGAAAGGATACCGAGTGGAGATGGACGGACGAAGAAGATAGGGCATTTCGAAAACTCAAGGCTCTAGTCACGGAGGAACCGGTGCTCGCGCACCCGAAACTAGACGACCCATTTGAACTCGAAGTGGATGCATCGGGATTCGCAACTGGAGCGGTACTACTCCAAAAGAAAGAGGACGGCAAACGACACCCGATCGGCTACTACTCGGCAACGCTCAACGAAGCGGAACGAAATTACGATATATACGACTTGGAGTTACTGGCGATAGTCAAGGCACTACGACACTGGAGACCCCTACTAGCCGGATCACCTCACAAGATCAAGATCCACTCCGACCATATGAACCTCCAGTACTGGAAACTGCCGCAGAAGATCAGCCGAAGAGTAGCGAGGGAAGTACTGGAACTTATGGAATACAACTTCGAAATTCACCACATCCCAGGGAAAAAGAACGGTCGCGCCGACGCACTATCCAGACGACCTGACTATGACCAAGGAGAACGAGACAACGAAAATGTAGTGGTACTACCCGAAGACGTGTTCGCACGAACAATTACAGTACAGGCGACACAAGACCCACCACAAACGGAAATCATCCTACGATACTGGGTAGACTCCCAGCAACTGAAGTTTGTCAATGGAGCATGGTACCGACAAGGGAAGTACGTCGTTACAGGGTCTTTAGACGAGAAACGAAAGCTCATCGCTGCCCACCACGATCCTCCGGTACACGGACACCCCAGAATTGCACGAACTACGAGGTTAGTAGAGAGGAGATACTGGTGGCCAGAGTTGAAACTCGACGTCCGCAACTTCGTACAAGGATGTGCCGAATGTCAGCGTCACAAGGTCAACACACGCCCCACAAAAGCCCCTCTCGTACCTATTACGCCAAAGGAAGACGCCCCTACCATTCGAAACCATCGCCCTCGACTTTATCACCAAGCTCCCAATATCTCAAAAGTACGACTCTATCCTGACCGTGACAGATCATGACTGTAGCAAAGCCTCGGTCTTCATTCCCTGCAACGAGGAAATCACGGCAGAAGAAACCGCCGGTCTCTACGCCGCCCACGTCTTCAAGCGATTTGGATTACCCTCAAAAATCATCAGCGATCGAGACCCCCGATTTGCTTCTAAATTCACGCGAGAGCTGTGTCGGATCTTGGGAATCCAACAGAATATTTCCACGGCCTATCACCCTAGAACCGATGGACAGTCAGAACGCACCAATCAATGGCTGGAACAGTACTTACGTTTTTGGGCAAATGAGCGCCAAGATAACTGGGCGGCCCTCCTGCCAATAGCAGAGTTCGCGCACAATAACTGGCCCCACGAGGCGACAAGGAAGTCCCCATTTTCCCTCCTCATGGGATACGATCCACGCGCTGATTGGCTCGATAAGCCATCCCCTATCCCACAGGTCACCACGAGGATAGAACAGTTCCGAGAGGCACGAAAAGAAGCCCAGGACCTCATCAGAAGAGCGCAATCTATGTGGATCAAACACCGAGATACGCCCAAATTCCGAATCAGAGACTATGTATGGCTAGAAGGGCGACACCTTAGGACCAATCAACCAACACCGAAGTTAGCGGCACGACGGCACGGTCCCTTCAAGATCACACGGGTCCTGTCATCGGTAAACTATCAATTGGAACTTCCCACGCAATGGAGTATACATCCCGTATTTCACATCGATCTTCTCACACCTTATTGCGAGACGCTGGTGCACGGACCAAATTTCCAACGGCCACCACCGGATCTAGTAGAAGGAGAAGAGGAATACGAGGTCGAGAAGGTTCTAGACCATCGGCACTTCGGCAGGAAGAAACGCCTCCAATACCTGATCAAGTGGAAGGGATACCCCGACTCGGAGAATCAGTGGGTCGATAAGGATGACGTGTTTGCAGATGAGGCAATAGCTGAGTACCAATCATTGAATCCCCGACTCGCAAGTAGCTTAAAAGCAGGACGAACGAAAGGCCCGTCCTTATCCCCTCTTCACTATCGTCACACTGGCTCCCTCATCTCTTCCCTATTCGCAACAATGTCCGTTCCCTCTTCCGCCGACGCCCTCGCTCGTGTTGCCCGAAACGCGGGACCTCTCACCTACCAAGAGGTCGTCGAGGCCCTCCAATCGACAATCCCCGCCTCCTACAACGACGACACCAACAATCCCGCCACCTGGTGGATCCTCTCCCAGGACGGCCAGCGCATCAACGAGGTGCCATTCACGACGGCCGAAGTCGATCGGCTTCGCCAAGCTCTCCCAGAGCTTGAGCGTTCCCCATCTCGACCTGTCCCAGTACGAGTCGAGTATCGAGCCGAGGAAGAAGCCCAAGACACAGCCGACGATCGACTGGGAGCGGTGGCAGGAGCAGAAGTGGAGAGAGACGGCGGAGAACTGGCAGCGGGAGCAGTTGCGGAAGGCGGCGGAGAGACGTCGGGAAGCACTACGGAGGAGACGCGAGTGGACGCGGGCGAGGAAGGAGCGACAAGAGGCGAGGAAACAGTCCTCGAGCAAGTCCGGGGAAGCTTAGCGGACCACTACCCAGCTGAGCACCCCCTTCTCTCTACGGCCACCGATACTGACGACCCACGCGAAACCCCTTACACGTGCGACACCGACGGTCGCCCCCTCTACCGCGGCGGCGTGCGAGCCGACGCACCCCCGCCCTTTCCACTATTCCGACTCCGCCACGCCGAACTCGGCCCGCCTCCCCACGGATACAAGTACAACCGCGGGGAGGACTTCGTCCACTTTCCCATCACCAACGGCCAGGGGGTGACTCGTCAAGCGGCCTACGTACAGGTCATCATGGGAGCCGACCCCATCGTCCTAGGGCTCGTCCCAGACAGCGAGAAGGTGTACTCGCAACCCCTCTACGCCGAACCCCACGTCAAGGCCACGGGGAAGGAGGTCTACCCTCAAGAGGACATGGCCTTGTTCGCGGGCGGCTACCACGACCGCCCTCGCCTCGATCGCGCCGTCGGCGAACTCCACGACGTCAGTCTCCGAGCCGAGGTGCATCGGTACCGGGCGTACGCGTACGAGGCTGAGCGGATGGAGCAACGGCTTCATCAACTCGCCGCCGCGCTTGGAGGGATCAGGGGGGAAATGTCGAGGAGTAAGTTCCGCCTCGAGATGGCTAACACGTTGGAACGGATCGAGGAGGTACAGGCGGGTTGGATGTCGGGACCGCGCCTTCGCCGGCGTCGGGGTCGCCGCGGCTGAAAAGGGGGTGATGTCGCGGTTGGACTTTCAGGACTCATAGTACGGTACGAGGAATAGCGCGGACGCTTACTATACGGTTATGACTACGTTAGTAAGTAGGAATTAGTCATGGACAAGTAGATCAGTCAGCGTCGTACTAGCATGTGATTGCTGGTACGACTCATTTACTAGGATAGCGATAGTAGGGTTCGAGCTATTATTGCTAGTAGTAGTTGTCTTTAAGAGGAGCTTTAAAGCTACCTCTTCAATATGTATAAATAGTGGCTTGCGAAGACCAAGATACGACATCTTGGTCTTCTTCTCAATACCACTTTCTCGTCTATCCTTTGGCTAGAACCTTGCCCCCTTCCTCCTTCTAAGGGGTGACGTCCTTATAAGTCTTGACCTTCGAGTCTAAGATCCTGGCCCTGTCGACGCATCAAGTCGGAGTTGCCTTAGTGCTATTGGGACGCCTTCTGTGGATCGCCTTAGTAGTATTCTACGGGATCACCGAGACACTACGCGAGTGTCTGCGACCAGCTAAGTCGTGAACGCCCTTATCCGAGTTCAAGTCGAACTAAACGCCGTGGTAGCGTTACAGGATTGAAGAAGACCAAGATGGGGACTCTTGGTCTTCACAACTTATCTTATATACATACTGCAGGTTGCTTTAAAGCTCCCCTCCAATCACCTATAGCCAATGGCCTAACTAACTCAAACCCTAGTACGACTATCCTAGGAATCAGTCAGCTGCCTGTACAGTATGACGTCATGGATCCACAATCAAAGCTGAGACCATTATCATACAGAAATTGAGACAGAACATGACAATAGACCTAGATGTACAGACTAAAAAACAGCACAGGACAATGCACTTCTTAGTCACTGACATCAGAAACGAGGACCTCGTACTGGGATATCTGTGGCTTGCAATGTATGAGCCCACCATCAACTGGAGATATGCCACCATACATGAAGATATGATGCCCATAGTCCTACAATCCATAAACCCAGACGAACCTACAGAAGTCATCAGAAGTATACTCACAGAAGAGGACAAACACCAAGTGATGAGGGAATTGGAGGAAGACAGCCAGCTACATACCACTGCCACAGAACTAGCTATAGAAGCTAAACAATATCAGGAGGCCATCAAGCTCCCAAAACCCTACAAAGAATTCACCATGCACTTCAATGAAGAAGCCTCTCACCAATTTCCACCATCACAGCCATGGGACCATGCCATTGAATTCAAGGACAACACCCCGGCGTCTATCGATTGCAAAATCTACCCCATGACTCAAGAAGAAGATGGTAAACTCAAAGAATTCCTCAATGAACAGCTTCAAAAGGGGTATATAAGACCATTGAAATCCCCGTACGCATTGCCGTTCTTCTTCATCAAAAAGAAAGATGGCAAACTACGACCTGTGCAAGACTACCAAGGTATCAACGCTGTCACCATCCACAACCAATACCCACTACCCCTCATATCAGACCTTATCACCGACCTTAGCCAAGTGCACATGTACACAAAACTCGACGTATGATGGGGATACAACAACATCCAAATCAAGGAAGGAGATGAACATAAGGTAGCCTTTAAAACATGGTATGGACTGTTTGAACCCACGGTCATGTATTTCGGGCTCACCAACTCTGTCATGGATGCGTTCATTTTTGCCTTTCGTAGATCACATGACCTGCCATCACATTCTCTAGTTAGCCACATGAAATATTGTGCACTTTTCATCACGTGACCATGGGAAAGCATACCCATATATGGGGTATCCCTTTATGGTCACATTCTATATATGGACAGACTCTCTGATTGGTAGATAAGGATAGAACCTTCTAGTATGCTCTAGATTACGCTTAGTAGGCATGTATTACACGCTGTATTAGGTTTTACTCAGCGACACGCCATACATAGTCAGCCTTGATGACAGTGCATCAGTCAGCACTAAAGATAAGGCTATTAATAGACACGACGCGTCAGCTCTTTAGTCATAGTTGATTACTTTACACTTAGTAACAGTGTTCAAGCTCCGACTTAATCGCAGCCGCAGTAGATACATAAGCTTGCCTGTAGCGTCCTGAGTGGAACCAACTTGTCCTCTTGGTTCTCCACTCAGGTGCACATTCCTCTGTAATTCCTTACCTCTGCCTATCTAAACTTGTCCTCTTGGTTCTCCACTCAGACCTTCCTTTGCGTGACACCTTGTCTTGAACCTTGTATAAAGGTTCCACGCTGACATACGCTCCACATCATCGTAGGTTTTGGCATGTGATTTATCTCCGCACCGACATTGAGTCACACCCTTGACAGTTCACTCCAAATCCCCTTGACTTGGTGTAGCTGATAGTCATACCGCTACTGTTACGTTTCGTCTGCGGACTGCCCGGCCTGGTTGTGGACTCTGACGTATCCGCAATGACTCGGTATGTTAGGAGTAATGTGTCATGGACTTCGGATCTTGTTACCTCGTGTTCCGGCTGACTGATGACTTCTATTGTTGTACGTGATGTGGATTACTATGCTGACTGATGCTCTCTATGGTTGTATGTGATTCGGATTACGACGACGACTGCGCATTCTATTATTAGTATACGCTACTTACGCTATTGGCTACTTACGAGTTCGAGCGGAGCTGGAACTAGCTCCCTTACTTGTATTTAAGTTCGTAGTACACAGACCGGGATCCCCATCTTGGTCTTCTTCAATTACCACTCTTCACTCGTCTTCTGTACTAGGGACTTACTGAGTCCCTAAGTGAGTTAGCTCCGGCATATCCCTTTGTGACCAAGGGGGATCCCCGTGACTTCGTCTCCATCTTCACTCGTGAATGGTAGACACGCCGACCGTGACTTATCCGCCTAACACCACGTGTCACCTCGTCTTCGAGTACCTCAACTCGCGTACCGCTCGTCCGACTCACTGTTACTACATCGTCGACAACCCCAGGTGGAGGTACATCCGTAAAGTCCCTGAACCGCCTCCCAATGTTCCCATCGAAGAAACCCTTTACACGTATCGAGACTCCACAGGCACGTATTGGCCTCACCCAGCTGTATTCTCTAGCTCGCACGACAACCACAGATACTACCCACGCGGGAACCCACGTCACAACAACGCCTAAGTCAGGCAAACGTCCGTGGTAGACGTAACATTAAGACCAAGATCCTTCAACGTGGCTTCCGCAGTAACGACCCGCGATCTTTGGATCCCATTCCGATCATATCACATCGACAGAAGAGGGGAACGCAACGTCCCTAAGCAATACCTCAAAGGAGCCTTTTGGCAGACAGAACAAGGAGACCCAGGCTACGTAGTCCTTTACACTTATAAGGACGGCAAAACCGGACTCATCCCAGTAGAATTCAACTTCGAACACACCTGTTGGACAGAGATCAGGTGGGACGAACTCCACGGCAAACTACAAGTCGTCAGACCCGCAGGATCAGGCCTCCATCTCGACATTCGCCAAAGCAAAACAACCACCAGAGATCAGTGGGGACCCATCGACGGACAAGAAGAAGAACCAGTCCGCTCCCCTACTCCGAAAACACCCGCACCCTCCCCATCATTAGGAAGCAACCCCGAAGAAATCCGTATCCTCGAAGCACAAGCAGAAGAAGAAGAAACGCAGTTGGGGCTACTAGCTGAGTCCATCCCTACAGATATGACCACTACAATCACCAAACAACCAACTACGTTCCAGGAACCCACACGCATCAGTCGCGGTGGAGGACCCCCACCCGGAGGACATGGAGGGGGGGGAGGAGACGATGGAGGAGGAGATCCAGGAGGACCACTCTTCTCCGGACCAAACGTGTCAAGTGGAACTAAGCCCGAGAAATTCATGGGCAAGGAACCCCTCGTATTCACCGGAGATCGTACCAAAGTCCAACAGTTCCTCACGCAATGGGAACTATTCGTAGAAACCAACTACGACAACCCTGCGTTCACACTCCCCTACCGAAAAGCGCTGATCTTTCTCACCTACATCCAAGGAGACCACGTCAACGAATGGGTCTTGTCCACCACCAAATGGGTCAAGGCATACAAGGCCAAAAACGGACCCTACGACAAGTGGATCTGGGAAGCCATTGAACTTGGCTTTCGCAACACCTTCGCAGACACACTCAAGAAAGAAAGAGCGCAACAAGAACTCCAGAAAGGTTTCCGAATGGAAGGACAGGATATCGACTCCTACGTGGCCAAATTCGAAAAGGCAGTCAGAGAAGCAGGATACCGCTTCGACGACTCTCTTGTCCTCGACAAGTTCACCAGTGGACTTCCAGTAGAACTTTACAAGAACGCGTACAACTTCCACAGTCCAAACACATACGCTCAATGGAAGACAGCAGCGCTCAAGCAACAGCGCAAGTGGATGCATTTGCAAACGCGTTTGGGGGGACGTAAACCCCCGGGACCCGGTAAGCCGGGCAACACTTCTCTTAGAACTTTCAACGCTCCAAATCGCCCTCAGCAGCCACGCCAAGGATGGCAGTCATTCCGGAACCACCTGGATGCAATGGACACCACCCCCGGAAGAGTTCGTGCTAGACTCGCAGGCTCCAAAGAAGTCGACTACACTCGACCCCCGTACACCCCACAAGGGGGAAGACCCAACAAAGGGATCATAGACGCAAGCAGTGTCAAGTGTTTCAACTGCGGCAAATTAGGCCATTTCCAACGCGACTGCCGCCAACCACGCAAGCCAAGACCTAGCACCAATTGGCAACCCCGCCAAGGAAGGGGAGCGTTCATCGAAGAAGTCCAAAGCGTCCAAGACGAACCCCTTATCCAATTCGAAGATGACGGCGGCAGTAGCCGCGGCGCCCGCGCCACCACTGATACGCCGCAAGAACGGGCGACCAGCTGGATAAACGGAGTCCGAAATCTGGACGATGAAGCCAGGGACCTGGTAGTTCGGGACCTATTGGGGCGAGAGGATTTTCAAAGCGCCTGAACCTGACGGCCTGGGTGAGGGCATTATGGTGTAATTCTGTATTCATAACGCGCTATCAATCTATGCATGTTCCAGTTTCATTGCGTGCAAGTTACGCCATGGCCGACAAACGAGCACTCGTGGACTCCGGAGCCACTAACAATTTCATACATCCGGACTTCGTCAAACGAATGAGGCTAGGCCTCAAAGAACTAGACCGTCATCGAAAGATCTGGAACATCGATGGCACACATAACAAGGGGGGCAAAATCACCCACTGTGTGGATCTAGAGGTACAAACAAAGGGAATCGTCAAGGAAATGAGGTTCCTAGTGACCGACGTAGGAGGAGAAGACATCATATTGGGGTACCCGTGGCTGGCTACATTCCAACCCGACATCCAGTGGGCCACGGCCACCTTAAACGAAGCTGAGTATCCCGTTGTTCTTCGAACTGTCAACC
The DNA here is from genome assembly GCA_021527035.1 of Lactarius vividus. Classification (NCBI taxonomy): domain Eukaryota; kingdom Fungi; phylum Basidiomycota; class Agaricomycetes; order Russulales; family Russulaceae; genus Lactarius; species Lactarius vividus. The sequence goes on from JAKELG010000513.1 coordinate 8,674, forward strand.
CTACAAAACCACGGATAGATCCGGTCATTGCACGACTCGTACTCGAGAAGCTGCTACTCCCCAACAAACAAAAAATCGAAGCGCAATTACGAAAGGAATGCGACCTCGAGGACACCCGCCTACGCGCAACAATGTCAACAGAAATGGCGATAGAAGCCAAACAATACACGGAAAAGAAAGTGGTCCCGGAAGAATATCAACGGCACGTTAAGATTTTCAGCGAAGAGGAATCTAACCGCTTCCCGCTGTCAAAACCATGGGACCATGCCATCAACTTCAAACCAAATGCACCAGACACGATCGACTGCAAAGTCTACCCAATGAGCCAAGCGGAAGATCAAGCACTTAAAGAATGGATCGATGAACAACTGGCAAAAGGATACATCAGACCCTCTAAATCCCTGTACGCATCATCATTCTTCTTCATCAAAAAGAAGGACAGGAAGCTGCGCCCTGTACAGGACTACCGGAACATCAACAATTGGATGATACACAACCAATACCCTCTCCCACTCATCCCGGAACTCATCGCCGATCTAAGCGGAGCATTCGTATTCACCAAGTTGGATATCCGCTGGGGATACAACAACATAAGGATCAAGGAGGGCGACCAGGAAAAGGCAGCGTTCAAGACAAAATACGGACTTTTCGAACCAACGGTAATGTTCTTCGGGCTAACCAACTCACCGGCAACGTTCCAAACAATGATGAACAAGATCTGCAAAGACCTCATCGCATACCACGAGACCAAGGGCACGACCATCAGAGTGTATATGGACGACATAGGAATAGCTACACGGTCAACAGAACAAGCACACATCGACGCGGTACACGACATCCTGGACCTACTAGAGGAGAATGATCTGTTCCTCAAGCCGGAAAAATGCATCTTCCACGCACCAAGCATCGATTACCTGGGGGTAATCATTGAAAAGGGGGTGACACGCATGGACCCCGTCAAAATTTCCGGCATCAAAGACTGGCCAACCCCCAAAAACGTCAAACAGGTGCGATCGTTCCTAGGCTTCTGCAACTTTTACCGCGCTTTCATTCGAAATTTTGCCACACACGCCCGCCCCCTCAACAAGCTCACACGAAAGGACACGGAATGGATATGGACCACAACAGAACAAGAAGCGTTCGACAAAATCAAGAAACTCGTCACAGAAGAACCAGTTCTCGCGCATGCTAAACTAGAAGATCAATTCGAACTTGAAGTAGACGCCTCTGGATTCGCAGTAGGAGCAGTACTGCTCCAACGCAAAGAAGATGGCAAGAGACACCCTATCGCCTACTATTCAAACACCCTCAGTGCAGCGGAACGAAACTACAACATTTACGATCTTGAACTCCTAGCAATCGTCAAGGCACTTCGAAACTGGCGCCACTACCTGGCAGGATCCCCACATAAGATCAAAGTATTCTCAGACCACATGAACCTCCAGTATTGGCACTCCCTGCAAAAGATAAGTCGCCGAGTAGCACGGGAAGTACTAGAACTCTCCGAGTATGACATCGAGATTCACCACATCAAGGGAACGGCAAACGGACGAGCCGATGCCCTATCTAGACGCCCGGACTACGACCAAGGAGAAGGAGATAACGACCAAGTCACGGTACTACCCGATGAAATCTTCGTCAGGGCCGCAGCAATAGATACGACGGAAGACCCCCTTCGAATCAACGCCACGATCTCGGTGCAAGAGATGGAAAAGGTAAACCCAGTGTACGCCCAAGACGACGACAAACTCCGCCCCTGGGTAGACCCACATGGACTGAAGAAGGTCGAAGGCACATGGTACAAAGATGGACGCCGAGTAGTCACAGGAGGACTTCTCGAAAAACGAGAACTTATCAAGAACCATCATGACCCTCCAGTGTATGGACATCCGGGAATTAGTCGAACCATCAAGCTTGTGGAGCGATACTACTGGTGGCCAGGTCTCAGGAACGAAGTCATGGACTACGTCAAAGGATGTGCCGACTGTCAAAGGATTAAGGTCAACACCAGGGCCATCAAAGCGCCACTGCGCCCAATATTCCCAAAACCAGAAGCTATGCCATTCGAAACTATCGCCCTAGATTTCATCACTAAACTTCCCGAAGCACAGGGCTGCAATACGATCCTCACGATAACGGATCACGACTGTACAAAGATGTCCCTTTTCATCCCATGCCAAGAAGAAATATCAGCTGAAGGAACGGCCGCCCTTTATGTCAAACACGTGTTTCCCCGATTCGGACTCCCAGGGAAGATCATCAGCGACCGAGACCCCCGATTCGCCTCGAAATTCACGCGCGAACTGTGCAAACTTCTCGGCATCGAACAAAACATCTCCACGGCTTACCATCCACGCACTGATGGACAATCGGAACGCACAAATCAGTGGCTAGAACAATACCTGCAATTTTGGGTCAATGAACGACAGGATGATTGGATACACTACCTCCCCATGGCTGAGTTCACCCACAACAACTGGCCCAGCGAGACCACTAAAGAATCTCCTTTCCAGCTCCTTATGGGGTACAACCCCCGCGCTGATTGGACCGATAGGCCATCGCCAATTCCGCAGGTGGCGCTCAGGGTCAAACAATTCAAGGAACTCCGACAGCGCGCGCAATCACTGATGATCAAAGCGCAGCAGGGGTGGATCAAGGCCAAAGATACGCCCAAGTTCCAAATTGGAGATCAAGTATGGCTAGAAGGACGCCACCTACGCACACACCAACCAATGGCGAAACTAGCGGCAAGACGCCATGGCCCATTTAAGATTGCTCAGGTGATGTCCGCAGTCAACTACCGCCTAGAACTTCCCACGCAGTGGCAGATTCACCCAGTGTTCCATGTGGATCTCCTGATGCCTTATCGCGAAACACCCACACACGGACCCAATTATCAGCGCCCACCACCAGATCTAGTCGGCGGAGAAGAAGAATACGAAGTCGAGAGGATTCTAGACTCTCGGCGATTCAGCAGAAGTCGCAAGCTGCAGTATTTGGTCAAATGGAAGGGATACCCCGACTCAGACAACCAATGGGTCGATAAGGATGACGTATTCGCTGATGACGCGATCCGGGAATTTAAAAATTCCAACCCCGCTCGCGAAGTACATATAAACGCAGGGAAATCCCAAGAGACGTCCCCATCCTCTTCTCCCACCTCCACTGCTAATGCGCTCCCAGTCCCCTATCAACTTCCGCTATGTCGTCAACGACGAACTATCCGCACCTTACCGAGTACAGTCCGCGACATCGTCACCCCTGTCGTCTACCCTCGCCCTTCACCAACGAGGAGATCGTCCTCCTTCCCCCGGGCCATCCCCAGTTCCTTCGCCGACCCCCACTGTTTATTCCGAGAGCAACCAGCCCAGCTACCTCGGAGACCACTACGTCCCGACATGAGCGCCCACTCCGGAGGGCGATGAACAGCAGGGGTATGTGCCCAGCCGACCCGCCTCCCCGTTGGGACCCGACGAAGGCGGGGACCCGTACGACCCGGCGGAGCGCCTCGAGGCGCATCAATATTTACGTTACGCCACCCATCTCACCACGACACACTCGGAAACCCCCCCGCTTTGTGGACCCACCGGGGAAGCTATCACACTACCGACGCCGTATCCACCCGCGCTTCGCCGCGATTCAGAAGAGGAACTTGTGCAGGAGGCCGAGAGTCGAGCGGAGACACCCCCTCCCAGGGGATACCAATTCAACAGGGGAGTCCATTACATTCCCTTTCAGATTCGCGACGCTCAAGAACGTCTTTGGCCGGCCCGGTATACTCAGCTCATCCTTACCGCCGACCCCTTCGTCCTGGCCTTCAGGGCCGGATGCAACCAGCAATACGGGAAGCCCGTCCACGCTGTCCCCTACTACGACGAACAGTCCTCTGCCCCCTCTTACACCGACGACGACCTCACGTTCCTGCTCTCCGACGCAGGACTAGTCGACTCGGTCGACCAGGCGCTCCTTCACATGAAGGATGCGACTCTCATGGCGGAGGTCCACCGCTACCGCTGCATGACGTTGGGATGGCGGGCTCAACAGCATCGATTGGCCGCCGAGCAGATGAAACTGGAGCGCATAGAGATCGAGCGCAACAGGTGTGTCGCTCGACTTCAACGAGCGCATGCAGTGGACCGTATCGAGAACGTTCGGGCCTCGCTCCATCGCGGACCCAAGGCAGGACAGGATGCCGAGGAGATCGCCCGCATCAAGGCCCTTCGTGAGGTAGGCACCAACCCGCTTGCGATCATGCGTGGTCAAGCTGGGGCTTGACGCTGAAAAGGGGGTGATGTTACGTTTCGTCTGCGGACTGCCCGGCCCAGTTGTGGACTCTGACGTATCTGCAATGACTCGGTATGTCAGGAGTAATGTGTCATGGACTTCGGATCTTGTTACCTCATGTTCCGGCTGACTGATGACTTCTATTGTTGTACGTGATGTGGATTACTATGCTGACTGATGCTCTCTATGGTTGTACGTGATTCGGATTACGACGACGACTGCGCATTCTATTATTAGTATACGCTACTTACGCTATTGGCTACTTACGAGTTCGAGCGGAGCTGGAACTAGCTCCCTTACTTGTATTTAAGTTCGTAGTACACAGACCGGGATCCCCATCTTGGTCTTCTTCAATTACCACTCTTCACTCGTCTTCTGTACTAGGGACTTACTGAGTCCCTAAGTGAGTTAGCTCCGGCATATCCCTTTGTGACCAAGGGGGATCCCCGTGACTTCGTCTCCATCTTCACTCGTGAATGGTAGACACGCCGACCATGACTTATCCGCCTAACACCACGTGTCACCTCGTCTTCGAGTACCTCAACTCGCGTACCGCTCGTCCGACTCACTGTTACTACATCGTCGACAACCCCAGGTGGAGGTACATCCGTAAAGTCCCTGAACCGCCTCCCAACGTTCCCATCGAAGAAACCCTTTACACGTATCGAGACTCCACAGGCACGTATTGGCCTCACCCAGCTGTATTCTCTAGCTCGCACGACAACCACAGATACTACCCACGCGGGAACCCACGTCACAACAACGCCTAAGTCAGGCAAACGTCCATGGTAGACGTAACAGCTACAAACTCCCCAGCAACATTCCAAACCATGATGAACACTATCTACCGAGACACCATCATCAAACACAAAGGAAAGGGAACCGTAATATGGGTATACATGGATGACATAGGCATCGCGACCAGAGACCCTGCAGGACAGAAAGAGCACAAAGAGGCAGTACGCAATGTTCTCTGTGTAGCCAAGGACTATGACCTCTACTTCAAGCTTGAAAAGTGCCTATTCCACAAACCGCAGATGGATTACCTGGGGGTAATCCTTGAAAAGGGGGTAACACACATGGACCCAGTAAAAATTTCAGGCATCAAAGACTGGCCTACACCAACAAAGGTCTGTGATGTATGCTCATTCCTTGGGTTTTGCAATTTTTACCAACTCTTCATCTGCAGTTTCGCCATGCACACCAAACCACTCAACAAACTTACAAGGAAGGATATGGAGTGGAGATGGACCAACAAAGAGGAGAAAGCATTCCAGACCCTCAAAAGACTCATAACTGAAGAACCAGCACTCACACACCCCAAACTAGAGGACCAATTCGAACTTGAAGTCGATGCATCAGGATTCGCAGTAGGAGCCATACTACTACAGAAGAAGGAAGACGGAAAGAAGCACCCGATTGGATACTATTCAGCGACTCTCAACAAAGCCGAACGCAATTACGACATATACAACCTCGAACTACTTGCGATTGTCAAAGCACTATGGCATTGGAGACCACTACTGGCTGGATCCCCCCACAAGATCAAAATCTACTCCGATCACATGAACCTCCAGTACTGGAAACTCCTGCACAAGATAAGTAGAAGAGTAGCCAGGGAAGTGCTCAAGCTCATGGAATATGACTTTGAGATTCACCACATCCCAGGAGCAAAAAATGGACGCATGGACGTGCTATCGCGACGACCTGACTACAACCAAGGAGAGCACGACAATGAGGACATAGTGGTCCTTCCAGAAGACATGTTTGCCAAGACCACCATTGTACAAACCATGCAGGAACCACTGCAAAAGGAAATTGTGTTGAGGTACTGGATAGATAGATCCCCAACACCTCAAGCACATAGATGGCACCTGGTATCGACAGGGAAAGTATGTCATCACTGGATCCCTACAAGAGAAAAGAGAGCTTATAGCCACCCACCATGACCCCCTGGTGCATGGACACCCAGGGATCACGAAAACTACATGTCTAGTACAAAGAAGATACTGGTGGCCTGAACTGAGTATGGACGTTTGAAACTACATGCAAGGATGCGCCGAGTGCCAACGACACAAAGTCAACACATGCCTGATAAGGGCCCCGCTGGTACCCATAACACCTAAAACAGACGCAATGCCATTTGTGTTACATCTACCATGGACGTTTGCCTGACTTAGGCACTTGAGTAACATGGGTTCCCCTGTGGGTAGTAGCGGTGGTTCTCTGGGACATTGGGAAACACTGCAGGATGCCTGCAAAAGGTGCCAGTAGAGTCTCGGTATGTGTAGAGGGTAAAACCTATTGGGATGTTAGGCAGTAGTCTACGAACACCTCGAACGAATGTCCACTGGGCTGAGTTGAGAACTTATAGGGTCTTGTGGTACAAGCATTGAGATACTCGAATACAGGGTGGCACGTGGTGTCAACTGGGTACAGGGAGGTATAACTATCCACCATCCATGGAGTGATGGAATGGGGAAGACAGTCACAGGGATCCCTCTTGGTCTAAAGGGATATGCCGGAGCTAGTTCACAAAAGGGACACTTGGCCCTTTGTAGAGATGAGTGGATGAGAGTGGTATTCAAAGAAGACCAAGATGGGGGTCCTGGTCTGTACTACTACGAGCTTAAATACACCTAAGGGGCTAGTTCTAGCTCCGCTCAAACATGTAGGTAGCCAATAGTGTAAGTAGAGCAAACCCTAGTACAGTGGTCCTAGGAATCAGTCATCCGTATCGTAATATTGTACATGTACAACAATAGTGGGCATCAGTCAGCACTGTAAGCCGCATCACGTACAACAATAGAGAGTCATCAGTCAGCCAAACATGAGGCAGTTAGATCCAAAGTCCATGACACATTACTGCTGACACGTCGGGTCATCACGAACATGTCAAAGTCCACAACTGGGCCAGGCAGTCCAAGAACAAAATGTAACATCACCCCCTTTTCAGGTTCAAGCCCCAGCTTGATTGCACATGACTGCAAGGGGGTTTGTGCTGAGGGACCACATATGCCAGATCACCTCTATTTCCTTGGCATCTTCCTCTGCTTGAGGGCCGCAGTGCAATGTGGACCACTTGTTCTCAATCCAGTCAATCGCGTGGGTGCACTGTAGGCGATGGATGCACCAATTCCTCTCGATCTCAATGCGCTCTAGCTTCATCTGCTCCGTGGCCACTTGATGTTGCTGGGCACAATGTCTGAGCATCATGCACCAGTAACGATGGACTTCCGCTATCAGCGGGAGGTCTTTCATGTGCATCAGGGCCTGGTCGACCGAATCTACCAGTCCGCTGTCGGAGAGCAGGAATGTGAGGTTGTCGTCGGTGTAAGTGGGGGTAGGGGACTGTCCCTTGAGATAGGGAGATACGTGCACAGGTTTGCCATATTGCTGGTTGTTGCCAGCCCTGAAGGCCAATACGAATGGGTTGGTGGTGAGGATGAGCTGAGTATACCAGGCTGGCCAAAGGCGTTCTTGAGCATCTCGGATTTGGAAAGGGATGTAATGTACTCCCCAATTGTACTGATATCCCCTTGGTGGGGGAGTCTCTGGCTGATCCTTGGCTTCCTGCACATGTTCCTCCTCCTGATCGCGGTGAAGCGGGGGTTGATCCCACGGCAGTAGTGTGAGAACCTCCCCAGTGGGTCCACATAGCAGGGGGGTTTCCGAGTGTGTCATGGTGAGATGGGTGGCGTAATGGAGATACGGATGCATTTCAAGGTGTTTGGCTGGGTCGTATGGATCCCCACCTTTGTTGGGACCCAGTGGCAAGGCCAGTCGGCTGGGCATGTAACCCTGTTCGTTGCCCGCTGGAGTAGGCACTCTGGTGGGGATGTAGGTGCTTCCAAGGTGGCTGGGCTGGTTGCTCTCGGAATAAAGAGTGGGGGATGGCGAAGGAACTCAGGATGACATGGGGGAAGGAGGATGACTTCCTCGTTGGTGAATGGAGAGGGTAGACGCCAGGGGTGACAATGGCATGGATTGTGCTTGGTAAGGAGCCAATAGGCTGGTATCGACAACATAAAGGAAGTTGACTGGGGAGGGAGTGCGCATGAGTACTGAGGGAGGTGAAAGAAGAGGATGGAGATGTCTCTTGGGATTTCCCTGTGCTTATATGCACTTGGGTGGGGTTTGAACTTTTGAATTCCCAAATGGCATCGTCAGCAAATATGTCATCCTTATTGACCCACTGATTGTCTGAGTCTGGGTACCCCTTCCATTTGACCAAATACTGCAGTTTGCAACTTCTGCTGAATCGCTGAGAGTCTAGAATCTTCTCGACTTTGTATTCCTCTTTGCCTCCAACCAGATCCAGTGGTGGGCATTGATAGTTTGGTCCGTGCATGGGTGTTTCACAATAGGGGGTCAGAAGATCCACATGGAACACTGGATGGATCTGCCACTGCATGGGAAGTTCTAATTGATAGTTGACTGGGGACATCACCTGAGCTATCCTAAAGGGGCCGTGTCTTTGGGCAGCGAGTTTTGTGGTTGGCTGATGGGTATGTAAGTGGTGTCCTTCTAACCATACTTGATCCCCAATTTGGAACTTGGGCATATCTTTAGCCTTGATCCACCCCTGCTGCACTTTGATCATCAGAGACTGTGCATGCTGTTGGAGTTCCTTGAACTGTTTGACCCTGAGTGCTACTTACAGAATAGGGCATGGTTGGTCTGTCCAATCGGCACGGGGGTTGTATCCCATGAGAAGCTGAAATGGAGATTCCTTAGTGGTTTCACTAGGCCAATTGTTATGTGTGAACTCAGCCATGGGGAGATAATGAATCCAATTGTCCTGTCGTTCGTTGACCCAGAATCGCAAGTATTGCTCTAGCCATTGGTTGGTGCATTCTGATTGTCTGTCTGTGCGAGGATGGTATGCCATTGAAATGTTCTGTTCAATGCCGAGGATTTTGCATAGTTCATGCATGAACTTCGACGCGAATTGGGGATCCCTATCAATTTATCTAAATCAGAAAATTTAAATATTTTCCATTATTTGTCTTCTTTTCAAATTAACTGGGAAGAATGTGCAGGAAACCAAAAAAATTACAAACACAAAAAACAAAAACAAACCAAAATAATTCTGATCATTACAATTTTACAGTTTCTAATGCTGATAGACAACAAGTTGATCCAATACAAATGGATAATCTTGTCCGGTAATCTGAATCGAGGGAAGACGTGTTTTACATACAGGGCTGCAGTTCCTTCAGCCGATATCTCTTCCTGACAGGGGATGAATAGAGACAGTCATGATCCATTATCATAAGGATCATGTCACAGTCTTGCACTACAGGGAGTTTAGTGATGAAATCAAGGGCAATGGTTTCGAATGGCATAGCTTTGTGTTTGGGGAATATTGGGCATAGTGGCGCTTTGGTGGCTTGAGTGTTGACCTTGATTCTTTGGCAGTTGGTGCATCCTTTGATGTAGTCCATGACTTCTTGGCATAATCCGGGCCACCAGTAGTATCATTCTACAAGTTTGATCGTGCGGTTGATTCCTGGGTGTCCATATACAGGGGGGTCGTGATGTGTTTTGATAATTTCACGTTTCTCATAGAGCCCCCCCATGACTGTGCGTCTTTCATCTTTGTACCATGTGCCTTAAATCAGTTTGAGGCCGTGCGGATCTACCCATGGACGTATTTTCTTGGCGTCTTGTGCATATATTGGATTGATCTTTTCCATTTCCTGTACTGATATTGTGGTGTTGATTCGGAGCAGATCTTCTGTCATGTCCAGTAGTGTGGCTCTGACGAATATTTTGTCTGGCAGTACCATGATGTGTTTGTTATCACCATCTCCTTGATCGTAGTTGGGGTGTCTAGATAGGGTGTCGGCTCTTCCATTTGCCATACCTTTAATGTGGTGAATCTCGATGTCACATTCAGAGAGTTCAAGTACTTCCCGGGCTACTCAGCGGCTTATCTTTTGTGGGGAGCGCCAGTATTGTAGATTCATGTGGTCTGAGAACACTTTGATCTTATGTGGAGATCCTGCTAGGTAGTGGTGCCAATTCCTGAGTGCCTTTACAATTGCCAGTAGTTCTAGATTGTAAATGTTGTAGTTCTGTTCCGCAGCGCTTAGTGTGTTGGAGTAGTATGCAATCAGGTGTCTCTTGCCATCTTCTTTGCGCTGGAGTAGCACTGCTCCTACCACAAATCTGGATGTGTCCACTTCTAGTTCAAACTGGTCTTCCAGGTTGGCATGTGCAAGTACCAGTTCTTCTGTGACAAGCTTCTTGATCTTGTCGAATGCTTCTTGTTCTGTTGGTGTCCATGTCCACTCGGTGTCCTTGCGTGTGAGTTTGTTAAGGGGTTGTGCATAGGTAGCAAAATTTCAAATGAAAGTGCAGTAAAAGTTGCAGAAGCCTAGGAATGATTGCACCTGTTTGATGTTTTTTGGAGTCGGCCACTCTTTAATGCTGGAAATTTTGACAGGATCCATACAAGTCACCCCCTTTTCAATGATTACCCCCAGGTAATCAATGCTGGGAGCGTGGAAGATGCATTTCTCTGGTTTAAGGAAGAGGTTGTTTTGTTCCAGCAAGTCCAGTATGTCATGTACCGTGTCGATGTGTGCTTGTTCATTAGACCTTGTCGCAATGCTGATATCATCCATGTAAACCCTGATGATTGTCCCTTTTGTCTTGTGGTAGGCAATGAGATCTTTACAAATCTTGTTCATCATGGTTTGGAAGGTTGCTGGGGAGTTTGTCAGTCTGAAGGACATTACCATTGGTTCGAAAAGTCTGTAGCGTGCTTTGAACACTGCTTTTTCCTGATCCCCTTCTTTGATGCATACATTGTTATACCCCCACCGGATGTCAAGCTTGGTGAATATAAAGGCACCACTGAGGTCTGCAATTAATTCGGGTATGAGGGGAAGTGGATATTGGTTGCGTATAGTCCATTTGTTGATGTTTCAGTAGTCCTGCACAGGGTGTAGTTTCCCGTCCTTCTTTTTAATGAAGAAAAATGAGGATGTGTACAGGGATTTTGATTGTAACGTCTACCACGGACGCTGGTCTGACTTAGACGCTGTTGTAACGTGGGTTCCCTCGGGGGTGAAACCTGTGGTTGTCCGAGTGCTCGGGGAAGACGGCGGGGTGAAGCCAATACGTGCCTGTAGAATCCCTGTATGTGTATAACGTCTCTTCAATGGGAACACTTGGAGGTGGACTGGGGACTTTGCGGATATACTCCCACTCGAGGTTGTCGACGATGTAGTAGCAGTGAGTAGGACGAGCGGTGCGGGAGTTGAGATATTCGAAGACGAGGTGGCACATGGTACCAGGTGGGTAAACTACGGTCGGCTGATCTACCATTCACGAGGGAAGATGGAGATAAGGTCACGGGGATCCCTTCTTGGTCACAGAGGGATATGCCGGAGCTAGCTCACTTAGGGACACTGCGAGTCCCTAGCACAGAAGACGAGTAGAAGGCGTGGTATTGGAAGAAGACCAAGATGGGGATCCTGGTCTGTAGTACTACGAACTTAAATACAAGTAAGGGAGTTAGTTCAAACTCCGCTTGAACTCGTAAGTAACCAATAGCGTAAGTAGCGTACTCTAATAATAGAATGCGCAGTCGTCATCGTAATCCGAAACACGTACAACAATAGAACATCAGTCAGCAAGCCTAATCACGATCACGTACAACAATAGGACTATCAGTCAGCCAGAACACGAGGTCACAAGATCCGAAGTCCATGACACATTACTCCTGACATACCGAGTCATCGCGAATACATCAGAGTCCACAACCGGTCTGGGTAGTCCGAGAACAGAACGTAACATCACCCCCTTTTCAGCGTCAAGCCCCAGCTTGACCACGCATGATGGCAAGGGGATTAGTGCCAACCTCGCGCAGGGCCCTGATCCGGGCTATCTCCTCTGCGTCCTGACTTGCCTTGGGTCCGCGGTGAAGCGACGCCCGCACATTCTCGATGCGGTCCACCGCGTGTGCCCGCTGAAGGCGGGCAACGCACCTGTTGCGCTCGATCTCTATGCGCTCCAACTTCATCTGCTCCGCCGCTAACCGATGTTGTTGAGCTCGCCATCCCAGTGTCATGCAGCGGTATCGATGGACTTCAGCCATCAGTGTCACGTCCTTCATGTGAAGGAGCGCCTGGTCGACCGAGTCGACTAGTCCTGCATCGGAGAGCAGGAACGTGAGGTCGTCGTCGGTGTAAGCGGGGGCAGAGGACTGTTCGTCGTAGTAGGGGACAGCGTGGACCGGCTTTCCGTATTGCTGGTTGCATCCGGCCCTGAAGGCCAGAACGAAGGGGTCGGCGGTGAGGATGAGCTGAGTATACCGGGCCGGCCAAAGACGTTCCTGAGCGTCTCGAATCTGAAAGGGAATGTAATGGACTCCCCTGTTGAACTGATACCCCCTGGGAGGGGGTGTCTCCGCACGACTTTCGGTCTCCGACACAGATTCCTCTTCCGAATCGCGGCGAAGCGCGGGTGGATATGGCGTTGGTAGTGTGATAGCTTCCCTGGTGGGTCCGCAAAGCAGGGGGGTTTCCGAGTGTGTAGTGGTGAGATGGGTGGCGTAACGTAGATATTGATGCACCTCAAGGCGCTCTGCCGGGTCGTACGGATCCCCGCCCTCGTCGGGCCCTGGCGGGGACACTGGTCGGCTGGGTACATACCCTTGTTCGTCGCCCGCTGGAGTGGGCGCTCTGGTCGGGACGTAGTTGTCTCCAAGATAGCTGGGCTGATTGCTCTCGGAATAAACAGTGGGGGGTCGGCGAAGGAATTGGGGATGTCCCGGGGGAAGGAGGATGACTTCCTCGTTGGTGAAGGGCGAGGGTAGACGACAGGGGTGACGGTGGCGTGGACTGTACTCGGTAAGGTGCCGATAGCTCGGTGTTGACGACATAGCGGAAGTTTACTGGGGAAGAGGGTCTCATAAGTGGGGAGTGAAGTGAAGGAAGGAGATGGGGACGTCTCTTGGGATTCCCCCATGCTTATATGCGTTTCACGGGCGGGGTTAGAATTTTTGAATTCCCGAATCGCGTTATCTGCAAATACGTCGTCCTTGTCGACCCACTGGTTGTCCGAGTCGGGGTATCCCTTCCATTTGACCAAATATTGCAGTTTGCGACTTCTGCCGAACCATCGGGAGTCTAGAATTTTCTCAACTTCGTATTCTTCTTCTCCGCCCACTAGATCCGGCGGTGGGCGCTGATAATTAGGTCCATGCGTGGGCGTCTCGCGATAAGGCGTCAGGAGGTCCACATGGAACACTGGGTGGATCTGCCACTGCGTGGGAAGTTCCAAGCGATAATTGACTGCGGACATCACCTGGGCGATCTTAAAGGGGCCGTGGCGTCGTGCCGCTAGTTTTGCCGTTGGTTGGTGCGTGCGTAAGTGGCGTCCTTCTAGCCACACTTGCTCTCCAATTTGGAACTTGGGCGTATCTTTGGCCTTGATCCACCCCTGCTGCGCTTTGATCATCAGCGACTGCGCGCGCTGTCGGAGTTCCTTGAATTGTTTGACCCTGAGCGCCACCTGTGGAATTGGCGATGGCCTATCGGTCCAATCAGCGTGGGGGTTGTACCCCATAAGGAGCTGGAAAGGGGATTCCTTAGTGGTTTCGCTGGGCCAGTTGTTATGGGTGAACTCAGCCATGGGGAGATAGTGTATCCAATCATCCTGTCGTTCATTGACCCAGAATCTTAGGTATTGTTCCAACCACTGGTTAGTGCGCTCCGATTGTCCGTCGTTCGTGGGTGGTAGGCCGTAGAGATGTTCTGTTCAATGCCTAAAATTTTGCATAACTCGCGTGTGAACTTTGACGCGAACCGGGGGTCCCTATCGCTGATGATCTTCCCGGGTAGGCCGAATCTGGGAATACGTGTTTGACATATAGTGCGGCGGTGCCTTCAGCTGATATCTCTTCTTGGCATGGGATGAACAGAGACATCTTTGTGCAGTCGTGGTCTGTTATCGTGAGGATCGTGTCGCAGCCCTGTGCTTCGGGGAGCTTAGTAATGAATCAAGCGCGATAGTTTCAAACGGCATAGCTTCGGGTTTTGGGAATATTGGGCGTAGCGGTGCTTTGATGGCCCTGGTATTGACCTTGATCCTTTGACAGTTGGCGCATCCTTGACGTAGTCCATAACTTCGTTCCTCAGACCTGGCCACCAGTAATATCGTTCCACGAGTTTGATGGTTCAACTGATCCCTGGGTGTCCGTATACTGGAGGGTTGTGATGGTTTTTGATGAGTTCTCGTTTCTCAAGGAGTCCTCCTGTGGACTACTCGTCGTCCGTCTTTGTACCAGGTACCTTCGATCTTCTTTAGTCCGTGTGGGTCTATCCAAGGGCGGAGCCTGTCGTCATCCTGGGCGTATACTGGATTTGTCTTTTCCATTTCTTGTACTGATATGGTGGCGTTGATTCGGAGAGGGGTCTTCCATTGTATCTATTGCTGCAGCCCTGACAAATATGTCATCAGGTAGTACCGTGACTTGGTCGTTATCTCTTTCTCCTTGATCGTAGTCCGGGCGTCTAGATAGGGCGTCGGCTCGTCCGTTTGCCGTTCCCTTGATGTGGTGAATCTCGATGTCATACTCAGAGAGTTCTAGTACTTCCCGTGCTACTCGGCGACTTATCTTTTGCGGGGAGCGCCAATACTGGAGGTTCATGTGTCCGAGAATACTTTGATCTTGTGGGGATCCTGCCAGGTAGTGGCGCCAGTTTCGAAGTGCCTTGACGATTGCTAGGATTCGAGGTCGTAGATGTCGTAGTTCCGTTCCGCTGTGCTGAGGGTTTTGAATAGTAGGCGATGGGGTGTCTTTTGCCATCTTCTCTTGCGTTGGAGCAGTACTGCTCCTGCGAATCCTGAGGCGTCTACTTCGAGTTCGAATTGATCTTCTAGTTTGGGCGTGCGTGGACTGGTTCTTCCGTGACGAGCTTCTTGATTTTGTCGAACGCTTCTTGTTCCGTTCTGTTGCGTCCATGTCCATTCCGTGTCCTTTCGGTGAG